>JAYJMB010007578.1:81197-101028 GCA_036873735.1 Pouteria campechiana
TCATGGGACCAATCTCTATTTAATCATCAAGTCTTTATTCAGCGCCTATGCAAATGCTCTTTGGAGGCTTTACCCTTCCCCACATAAAGCCTGTAAACTATGGGACACTTAAGCTAAATGTTAAGTTCTTGTTATCATAACAGTAACCAAATAAATGTTCAGTTCTTGTTATCATAACAGTAACCAAATAAATGTTCAGTTCTTGTTATCATAACAGTAACCAAATAAATGTTCAGTTCTTGTTATCATAACAGTAACCAAAACTACCAAAAAATAATGGCATTGAACCTTCTTTGTTAGTTGTTACCCAACCATAAGCCATCAAATCTTCATGTAATTAAAAGGAAATTCAAGAAACTGAAGAGCTATGTCACCAGCCTCAAGGATGAAACATAAACCCAATCAAAATTAGCATCTGCCACAGTGCCACAGGAGCAAGAGATCCCAAAATTTAGTGTCTGCAACACAATGTAGCATCCTAATTTTTTATACTTTAATACCATATACATTTAGGCCTTGTTTGGCAATCAGGGAAAAGGATCTTTTTTCCTCCTTTTCACAACCGTTTGAATTCATGTGATATTTGTCTATCCCAACAACTACTTTTGCCTCTTCGTTACTTGTATGTCTGATCATCACCTCCTATCACTCCATCCAAAAGGCTTATATACTATATCTTTCTTCAATTTAATTCCAATCATTACCTACTATTCTATCACATCATTGTTCTTCCTGCTCCTCTGCTTTTTTTCTCCTCTTTTTTCCTCCTTTTCCTTATTCCCAAATGGATTCGTAGGAAGTGTTTAAATAGGAGGTTTGGGAAATGATACCAACAGGATTTTAGATATGAAAACCTAGGAAATGATACCGACAGGATTTTAGATATGAAAACCTAGGAAATGATGCTAACAAGATTTCGGGGATGATGTAAATCATAAAGCAAATAAAGACAAAATAGATTGATTTTTTAGGAGAAACGATATGGTTGATTAGTGCAAATATAGGTTTGAATATTGGAAAGTAGGTTTTCACATCACAAAAAAGATTTTGAAATCTCAGACCTAGAACTCCATCAAAATACTTCATTATTTAATATTTTTATCAATTCAGCCATCATGTGAATGGGAATTCTTAACATTGAACAAAACATGGTAAAGACTATGCTTCAGCACACGACAATTTAATCAAAAAAGATTCCTCAAGATTGCACATAATCAAATGGAAATACAGGCATTTTGAGTAAAAATGTGAAACAATTGACCAAGAGTTCTTATCTTCGTAAAATTACAAATATAGACTTTCCTTCAGAACACAATGACGTGATAAAAAAAAAAAAAAACTAGAGTCCACACTTAAAAGGATAAAGAGGCATAACAGGAGAGGAGAAAAAAATGACACAATCCTTAAAACTGAAAAAATGATAGGAGAACTGAAGACCATACTAGGCGGCTTGCAAGGTGGATCAGGAGTCAGGCAAAACTTTTCGTAGTTGCGAAGAATTTCACAAATTTCACTAGGACGAAGCCAGCGGTGTTGTGCTTCTGACAATATCTGTGAAATATCTGCTAAGCATCCAACCAAAGTACATGATTAGAAACCTTCTGGATGGATCCATGAATGAAAGCGCAAATTCTAACATTATGTTCTGCTATTACACTTGCAAATAATAGAGAGAATTGTGATTATTTAGTTTCTAAGTAGAAATCTAAAAACAAGTTCAAAGGTGAGGTATCAGAAAATCAGAAGTGCATGAAGTATCCTATACTGTCATTGTCATTTTCAGCCCATCTACTTCAGCAAGCTGTTAACGTCTCACGCCACCCTGTTCTGAGCTAATGGCATACAGCTGCACCAACCCTCCCACTCATGCAAAGAGTCGGACCTACAGCACAAAATACAACATAGGTTCCACCAACCACACAGGGCCACATACTGACTCACTGGAAGTTCTATGGCTCAACGCAGTTTCCAGAAGACATGACTGTCACAACACGATCCAGCTTCCTTACGGCTATCATATACTGCCTCCACTACAGAAACCTATTCCGTTGCATGTTTTGCCGATTCCACGCAGCATTAAAATTTAAAGCCCGCATTCAAACAAAGCACTGTACACGTGCTCCCCGTCTGCAATAAACCTAAATCCAAACAAGCGACGAAAAACATCCGCAACCGACCTTAGAAAGAACTTCCATTGTAGAAAACGGAATCGACCTCAATAGATCATACAAAAATGCCAAATACAACAGTTCTGATATGAATCCAATGCATTTTCACCAGATTATAGCAAAGAAAGTCGCGAAAAAGGAGATTAGAAGCTAACCTAGCTGAGGATTCAAGAAGTATCGTCGGTTATTAGCCATCCGCAATCCAAGTAATCAGTATTCATCTGCTGAGATTCGAGCTGAAACGCCAAAATCCAAAAAAGAGAGCCATTGGAAGAAACATGCAAGAAACGAGAGAGAGAGAGAGAGAGAGAGAGAGAGAGAGAGAGAGAGAAGCGGAGATTTAGGGACGATACTCGATGCCGCACAATTCATGAATATACTCGCATTTTTTATTCCTTCTAATGGTTGTTTTGGGCCCGTTTAGAAACAAAGACAGTGATACGAAAATTTATAGGTGCTCTCAATAAAGACTAAATAATAAGGCATTTTTATAAACAAAAATAAAAAATAATTAAAACATTAATAAATATGGGGGAAATAATGATTAACATATTAATAATAATGTGAAACATATCATTATGCAATAATTAAGATGTTGAGCATGCTAGGAAGGATGCAAAAAAAAAAAAAAAAGCCAGAGATGGGAAAAAATTTCACCCATTTTCCACGTTCCAAAAGGCCCCCTATAGTCATATCAAAATAAATGAAAAGAGATAGAGAAATTTTTGCCTTTTTTTTTTTTTTACATTCGCTCAGCTTTTAAGGCAAAATCAACCTAAACACCTCAAAGTTAATGTAAATGTTGCATTACCTATTTTTTATTGTTATCTACATTTTAATTATTATTTTTATATTTTCAGTAATTAGACTTTCAAATTATTTTAAAAATAATTCAAACCAGTTATTGCTCTACTTTTTCAAGCATTTATCGTTATACTATATTTTTATGTCGCATCTTTTTTATATATTATAAGTACCATTTTTCTTTTTGTTTTCATCGTGTTTGTTTCATGGGTTTTGATAATTTGGAACATGGGTATACCGTGGGACTGTGACTCATATCCCACTGCGAAGAAGTTCGTGTCATTACTGCGGCTTAGATGACAAGCCAAGGGTCCGGATGGAAGAACGTGGCCCTGTTTTGTAAAGTAAAAGTGCGTCTGAGGTGGTGGAGGAAAGTTGGAGCTGTTTGTATCCTGCCGCAAGGGAATATTGGTAAGCAAGTCGTTGGCGCGAAAAGGGGGTGCAGAGGCCGAACACCGCCACCGCCCCTGTTGTACTCGTCCATTCCTCCTCAGCCCTGCATCGTCTTACGGTTGGCCTGGCCGCACATAAAAGCCGAAAAGGATTGAAGGGTGGGTTTAATGAGAGTCGGGGCAGAAATGAAAATGAATTGCCAATAATAAATCTACATGACATGCATTTATCAGCGTATCATAATAACTCTCCTTGTGTTTTCATTGCGGTCTATAATTTCATCTTTACTCCTTGTCTGGTGTTATTCATTTGTCCATCCCCATTTCTCTCAACTTGTAAGTGGATGGGCTTCCCTTTTTAACGGCAACAAATTTACCAGCTGGGCCAGCTCATTACTAGTTTGCATTTACCAACCGCCTTATGTAAATATTATTTTTACTTTTTTACTTAGTTTTGAGGTATAGTTAGATATGTGTAATAAAAAGATTGAGAAAAAAAAAAGAAAGAAAGCACAATCTTAAAAAAGATAAGAATGCAAAATAATAATAATAATAATAAATTATGTGAAATAATTGTTAACGTCAAAAACGCAACATACTATAATAACTATAAAAATTTGAATAAATAAGTAGGGATGAAAAAAAAAGATATTTATCTCATTCCAATTAATGAAAAAAATACAAAAGAAGATGCAAACAACAATACCAACCATTTAAACCATTTTACGATTGCAATTATTTTCAGTTCAACGTATAAAAATTATAAAAGTGAATGTTATGATGTCAGCGTAGATAAGAAAATTTCCCAATGGTTTGTGTCGGAACTCCACATGCATGAGCGAAAAGGTCTTCCCTGGGAAGAGTCTTCTGGATATTGCTCAGATTGTCGAGCCAGTCGAGGTCGGCAGTCAGTTCTTCTTTCACACGGCAGGCCGCCCAACCTCGCCAATAACAGCACACACCGTTGCAAGTCTCCCGCAAATATCCGTTCAATTCAATCTGTACCGTTCGATCCATTCCTTTTTATAATCCGCGCCGTTGATTAGTTCATTGGACTAGAAGCTAATGTCTGAAAAAGCTGAAGCCTCATGTCACATGTGATATGGACGTATTTCACATGCGTGAGGTAGTAGGAAGACTCGTGAATCCCCTGATGTTTGGAAGTGGAAAGGGGGAATGTGGGCCCCACGGAGGCACTTGAGATGGATATCTGCCAGCTCATCTGGACCCCACATGATGGGAAGGTGACGATAGCTACGCGTAGGCAGGCATCAGAGGCGTTCCGGGGGCCGCACAACGAAAAAGACGGGAAGCAGAGAGAGCAACAGAGGAGGCTGGAAATACAAAACAGCATCGTCTTTGGACCGTCGTCCTCTGTGGGGCCGGAGTATCGACGAGCTTTAACCGACTAAGCCACGGCACTCACCCTGAGGCTGGAAATACAAAACAGCATCGTCTTTGGACCGTCCTCTGTGGGGCCAGAGCATCGACGAGCTTCAACCGACTAAACCACGGCACTCACCCTGAGGCCGCCATGCCTGGTCGCTGCTCTGTCCAAATGCCAGCTTGATGCGACACATCAAAAGCTACAAGGCACAACCTACAAGATAGAGAAGCTGCACGTAGAAGCAACTAGCAATCCTTTCAACATAAGAGCAGAATTCGACCATGGCAAGTTGAAAGGCTGTTGAATCTTGTGTAAGCTGATCAGGAGAATCTGTTTTACATGGAAATGGTCTCACTCATCCATCAAAATGTGTCAGCATCATACAGCCAGAAATGGCAGATCGCATCTGCGTACCGCCCAGACTGTGAACCCGTGAACTGTGAGACGATTGGACCGAAGGATGAGACTAGTTCAATCAAGAAGCAGCTCGTTATGACAACATTTTCAAGTGGCCCCATTATAAATTCCAGGCTGCTCATAGTATTCTTTGAATACCAATTTGTCTACTCCCCAAAAATCAGTCACTAACGTTGCTAATACGGCCCACGAGGCAAGAAAATGTTTGAAGAAAATCATTACATTGATTTTTAGATTTCTCGTGGTAAAGCCCTCCCCATTCATGCTTTGAAGTCAAAATTCAATCATGGCTTTGATATTGTGTGATCCGGCTTATATCACGGTAACGATGTTTCCATGTAAATCGTCCGTTTGGTTCAGGACAGGAATGATATATATGGTTTGAATTCAATCCATTCATCATCGTGATCGTCAAAACTTGTTCAACCAAACATTGAAAAAAGAACTAAATTGGAGACTTAGACTACAACAGAAAGTGAATTTCAAGACCTGCCTATTCTCACTTTTAAGTGAGAAAAATATCATGGCCCACCACGCAAGACTTCAACTGAAACGATTTTTGGAGTGGTACTAAGCATGACGAAGAATTGAATTCGACTTGCATTATTTTAGACCCCAAGTAGACCACTTGCATGGACAATTTCTATGAAAACATGACCATGAAATCATTTTCCTTCTTCCAAATTGACACCTAACCAATGACCGCTGACTGCATAGTGTCATCCATCCCCGAGGAGGGCCTAGCCAGTAAGTGAGCGGTCATGAAGCCTGGCCCAGGCTGAGATAGAGGAGAAGAAAAGCTAGCAGCACCAAACTCGTCCATCAGAGTGCACCAATGGCAGATGCCCCTCTGGTCGACTCCTCGATCTTCTAGTATGAATCAATAAAACATTTTGTAAAAGTAGCAAAAGCTTCACCAAAAGTATAGATGAAAAAAAAAAAACTTTATTGATGTTCCAATTTGGGCACAAATAAATTGCAATTTTCATTTGTCAGAGGTAAACACACCTATTAGGCTTGGCGAGAATTGTTCCTGAATATGCATGAATGACAATATGGGTAATGAATTATGGAAAGAACTTGCAAGAATTCCTATGATTTGCAAGCAGTGTTCTAGATCTTGATTAGCCACGTTCTTCACTTTTAAGGTTGGACGCCCGCCTCAATGATTCATCCTGAAAACATTAGCCATTCGTCATGAAAATGTCAAGAGAAGAGGTGTAAAATTAAAAATATTGCCACGCGGTGCTCGTTTGACTTGTCAAATTCTAGCCATGAAAGCCAACATCAAGGAGAGAGAACAAAGCAGCATAGAAAGGATGGAAAGGAGAAAAATGGTCTGTGGCACTATTTTCAGATGTTTTCACCATGAAGATGTCACCTATGAATATGCAGGGTAAAGGAAAAAACTCTGAAATTTAATGCAAATTCATTTTATCAGATGATCAAGAACTAGCAAGTCAGGCTCATCCAACCAGCATAATTTTTCATTCAGAAGTAGGACAGAAAATGCTCCTAGGAGGAGCAGCAGTGACCAAAGAACATGATCTTAGTCTGCCAGTTGGACTGCGCAGCAAATTGCCCAGTTAGAAAATTTTCATCTTATCACGAGCATGCAATTTCCAACCCATCCAATAGGCTGGCGCACCATGAGCATTGCTATTTGCCAGAATCGGATAAGACAAACGAAAGATTATGATGTATGGCCTGCAAAAAAATAACAAGATGCCCACCTGATGAATGGTCACTGAATTTTTGCATCAAGTGATCACCACCAGGACCTGGAACCAACCTATTCGATGGGTAATGTTACATAGACACGAAAGGTTGGAAAAAGAATGTTTTCATTTGTGGCTTTCTAATGTTATCTTACTCAAATGTTCATCGAAGAATAATTTAAATCAGTTGTTTAGTGGCAGCTTTTCTATTAGACAGTGACATACAGAGTAGAGCTAATTTAGACAATCTCATAAATTAGAAGTCTATTTGAACAGGGGATCTGATACTATCTGGTGCAAAATTCGCCCCATCCACAATTGTGATTATGTTATTTTTTGCAAGGAATTAAACCTGGAAAACTTCAAAAAGGTCAGCATTTTGATAGTTGAATTTAAAGGAAAAAACCCCTTGATTGCAGAGAATTGGCATGGAGTGCATTCAGCCCGTGAAAACTGAGAATGCCTTAATCTTCATTTTTGGTATTCTCCTGCCAAAATGGGCACTGGAAAAAATGAACAATGGTCATGTAACGAAGCTTGTACGGACCTTGATACAGACATAGATGTAATGAACATCAGGGTTTCCACCAAGAACTGCAGCAATTGAGCTGCCATCTTCATTCAGTGGCACAGGTTCAGTCAGCTCCCATATGGGATTTACATCACCTTCTGATCCAAGCTTTTCTGCATGGAACAAAATTTTTTGAATAATAAAGATAGGATACTAACCAGCAACTTTTCCTGCACCACTCTCTAACACATTGAAGAAGACAATCCACCGAGGACAAATGAAAGAAACAACAAGACTGAAAGGAATAATAATGCCATTTCACAAAAGAAAATGCCAATCATTGAGAAATAAAGGTGCAAAATGTGGCACATTTACTCTCGAATGATAATTCCAAGGCTTGTAACATGAAATACGGCTACACAGTGAAATACAAAATCAGCATTTCCTTTGATAGCTTTGGCCCATGAATGATGCTTGGGAGTTTCCCACATGTGATGTTTTCATCCACAGAGCCGCCATGATTTACCTCTTAATTCACTAGAGAGTTTTGCAAGAAAATATTAACATTGGCAACTGTATAACATTAATATAATGGGTACAACACCTCTCATTTTCATTCATACATCATTTAATCAACAAAATTCAACCATATACTTGGATTACCCCAAGAATATGTAATGTACAGGAGGACACGTAGTAGAGAACAATGAACCAGCTGACTGGCAACAAAATGTCAATTTCATATATTTCCATATATACACCATATGGGTCTCACATCATCATGGCATCACATACATAATCCAAACCAAAATACAGTTATATCATTATCATCCATATGATATATACATATTAACTCAAAATAGTTATTCAAGGTCTTACGTGGCTATGTGTCAATCAAGCTTTGGGCTCTCTCCTAGCCCCACTATAAGCCCCAACACCTTGTTGTCGTCATGCCTGCCATCTAAGGAAAACACAATTAAATATCATGAGACTGGATAAACTCAGTAAGTAGGTAATTAATAACAGGAAAAAGAGGTAAATCATGATATAATAGTCAAATCAACATATGCTCATGCTCACACACATTAATGCAATGTCATGTCCATGCCTCATTGATGCAAATATAAAAACTAATACACTCACAACACCTATCTTGAGGGGTACTTTATTCCAACCCGACTATAGGAATCCATACCATACATCAAATCATCTACCCCGAAGAGTACTCCAACCCAATCGTAGGAATCTATATAATGCATCAAATCATCTACCCTGAGGAGTACTCTACTCCAACTCGGCCGTAGGAATCTATACTATACATCAAATCATCTACCCCGGGGAGTACTCTACTCCAACCCGGCCGTAGGAATCTACACCATACATCAAATCATTTATCCCAGGGAGTACTTTACTCCAACCTAGTCATAGAAATTTATACCATACATCAAATCATCTACCCCGAGGAGTACCTATAGCTGAGTTGGAGTAGAATACTCTTCGGGGTAGATGATTTGATGTATGTTATTGATTCCTACAGTTAGTTGAAGTAGATCACTCTTCAAGGTAGATGATTTGATGTATGGTATAAATTCTTACAGCCGAGTTGGAGTAAAGTACTTCTCGGGGTAGGTTTTGTGAATGTATTATTTTTTATATTTGCATCAATGAGGCATAGGAATGACATTGCATTAATGTATGCGAGCATGAGCACATATTGATTCGATTGTTGTATCATGATTTACCGCTTTTCCTTGTTTTATTGCTATTAATTACCTACTTACTGAGTCTATCCAAACTTCATACTCATGTCGTTTAATTGTGTTTTCCCTAAATGGCAGACATGAAGATGGGACCTAACAAGGTGTCGGGGCTCGTAGTGGGACTAGGAGAGATTGACACATAGTCACGTAAGACCTTGGATAACTATTTTGAGTTAATATGTATATATCATATGGATAATAATGTAATTGTATTTTGGTTTGGATTATGTACGTGAATGTTATGATGATGTGAGACCCATATGGTGTATACATGGATATGTATGTATGGAAATATATGAAATTGACATCTTGTTGTCAGTCCAGTTGGTTCATTGTTCTCTGCCACTTGTCCTCCTGCATATTACAAATTCTGGGGTAATCCAAGTATATGGTTGAATTTTGTTGATTAAATGATATATGAATGAAAATGGGAGGTGTTATACCCATTGTATTAATGTTGTACAGGTGCCAATGTTAATATTTTTTAGCAAAACTCTCTGGTGAATTAAGAGGTAAATCAAGGTGGCTCTGTAGATTAAATGGGGATGTCACACTATAGCAGCAATAGAGTATGGTGCCAATTTGTTCCTAGGATTGGTTAACAACGAAATGGTCTTTACTTGAATTGGCATGTTTTAAATTTTGGGTGCGGACAAATTAGGTTGTTGTTTCATGTGTGGCTTTTGCAACAAACATACATTCAGCGTCCTTGTGCAACATTCCAATAGGTGAAGGCAAGAAAACACAAGGACAATTTGATTAACAACTTAAAAATACTGGTGTCTCTGTGATATTAAAGACAATCATTTACAAAGTGGGCACTTCCTCATCCAGTAAGAGCAAAAGAAGAAAGGGAAAAGATAAGAAAGAAACTATGCATTTAAAGGCTATAACTAGACGAGATACTGGCAAATTGGATAAATCCTTCTGCTTCCTTGTTATACATTAGGTAGGTGCATACATCATGGTAGAGCTCTATGTCTCATTCAATATCCTTATCTCCCATCGAAAAGCCCATCTTTTTTAATATCATTGGCCAATGACCAACAGTGAGCATCCGTAACTGACCCCTAGGACTTCATAAATAAACATAGAGAAAAAACATTTTTCTTTTAAGGGATGTTCTTATCCACTAGGAGTGCACAATGGCAGATTTATTTCCTTTCTCTGCCTTTTTTTTTTCTTTTTTTTTTTTTTTTTTTTCTGGAGTTCAGCTTGTGACACCTATAGAAGCAAAATAGAAATGCATTATGCTTAAAGGGGAAGAATTGAGGCCAATCAACTTTGACGGTTTATGTTCTTGTGTGTGCATATGTTACAGGTGGGATTTGTGTGGTAGAAATCAAGCTAAGATGCTGCATACTAACCCATCACATGGAGTTTAATTGACCATAAACATGGTTCTCTCAACATAGATAGGCGAAAACTTGGTGCTCCATATGTAATCTGCATTTGTGAAGAACCAGCTTTTAGTTTACTAGTAATCATACATTATCGATGCAGTTGGTTGCACTGTCAGTGTCAACTGAATTGCAATTAAAAAAACTGAAAGTTTCTGGTCTGGCATTATTCAGGGCCTCTTCTAGCTCAAAGTTGTGAACATGTTGCTTTCAAGGTGGACATGAGCAAAATGAGACTGCAGTTCATGGGCAAGTCCATTTTTCTTTGATTAACATGAGTGCTCACAGTTAAATACAGTAAAGCCCACATTTAAAAAAAAGAAAAGATAAAAAAAAGGCATTAATGCAAACTAGACATCAGGATTTTTATTTTTTCTTTTTAAAAAGGCAGCTCCAAAGCTACAAGGTTGAGACCACATACCAGGATGTAGATGCCTCCATCTTTGAGAACCCTGATTTTAAATATAATTGGTTTGGTATTATGACAATGGTATCAAAAAGGCATGAAAAAGGAAAGTACCAACTTTTGTTCAGCATCATGAAGATATTTAATTTAATTTAATTGGTTGATTGTATGAGCCGTACCTCCCAACTTCCTCCAGCATCTTAGCTGCATTTTGTTGTGCATTGTGCCCACACTATGGACCACAATTGCAGTGAGTAATCGGGATCAAGAATAATAGAAGCTATCTCATGTGCACAATACTCACCATTAGAGAGTCTAGAGTTCCTGAGTACAGGTGCCATCAGAAAACAGTATTTCAGCAACTAATTATCCAAATGTTAAAGCCTTATTCAGTTGCCACTATAAATGATTTCAAACCATTTTATTCAATCATATTTGTGTTAGATGCGATGAATTACATAAATTAAAGTTTATCAACATTATATCCAAAGCTTACTGCCATTTTTAATCCACCATCACTGCAAACAAAAATGATATGAACTCTTTTTTTAAGTGGCAACCAGAAATGGCCCAAGTCCTTCCACCAAAGCAAATGCTTAAATGTAAGTAAATGGCTGAAGTGAGATTCAAAAACATCTACATGATATTGCCCCAATGTAGTTAGCAACAAATCAGCCTTATTGATGTAATATTTATCCATGTTGGTGGAATATTACATGGAAAAATATAGGGTTTCAAATACCACAACACCTATGCCAATATTTTGAACTCAACTGGATCATGGATGGAATCGTAGAACTGAACTGCAGAAAGAGTCACAGAGCAGTACCCTTATCAATAACAGCGTCGAATGAACCAGTTTCAAAACCATTCATATCTCGCACATCCATTTTGACGTCTATCAAACATCAAGGAAAGCAGGGCGGGGGGGGGGGAGGGGGGCGCAAGCAACTATACCTCCAGCATCTAGCCTAACTTGTTTTAATTTGCATTCTTAAAAAAGGATACATTTCAGCTCCAGACAGTTTTGGTATTTCTTTTGCATTGCATCAATCACCACGTGGGAAATATCAATGTTGACAACATCCTTGAACCCATCGTTCACCATGCCTTCACCTAATGCTGTTAACATTTGGGTAATGCTCAGCACAACACCCCAACCAAAACATGAAGGGGATTGACAAAATATTACAGACGCTGGCATAAAAAGTAACAAGTGTGGCAGATGAGTTATGCAATCAGATCACTTCAACTGCAATAGGAAGAAGCACCTTCCATGCCTTCCCACAATACTCTTGATATTTGGACGCGAATCCCAGATGCAACAGCAAAGGAATCAGAAATGCATTATTAAAAATGGCAGCATAATGATAACAAGAACAAGAAAGTAATGAAGTGGCACTTGTTATCACAGATTGCTTTGTAGTGTAGTCATCATCATCATCAGTAATCAGCAGACCACAAGCCTAAATGGTATGTCCTGTTTATGAGTGGCACTACACAGCAAAAGCAGATGGCATGTTCCGTTTATGAGTGGCATCATTCAGTCCCATGCAATAATGCAGTTAGTTTCAAATTTCAATGTTGCATGGGAAGTTTCTGAAAATCCATAGGCATGTAAGTGTTTATTTTCCAAATTCAATTTCGCTTTCCATGGAAATGAATATTCCAACCATGGGAATTCAATTTAATGAATTTTACAAATTAGTTGTAAAAATACACATATAAATTAATATCTGAAGAAAAATATAATAATATAATACTCATGTGGGACACTTAATTTGAAAAAAAATAATACTCATGTGCCTAATATAATCCTAGGCACTTACTTTTTTTGAGCTTTACTTTATAAAGAAATGAATGGTTAGGATTTGGAGTATAAAATACGTAATTCATACTGTAAAACGCCTGCCGGGTGCTCTACCGGATCCTCTCTCCATGAAAGGAGAGAGACTATTGCATCCATTCCCATGCAACTGACATTCTATCTTGGAAATACACGAATTCAACGTCCCAAGATTGACGGGTAAGCTCTAGAATTCCAGGGAATATACCAACCAACGGTTTGGATTTCCGATCTACGAGTGTCAGACCAGAATCGAGATCCTACGATTACTCAGCAGGCTCAAACGTAAGGAATCAAGATTGGGGATTAAGCAAATGAAGGTCGATTGCTAATCAGAAACCGAAATGGAGCAGTAACTAACACAACAGGATACACCACAATTGGGGGATCCAGACCGTTGAGCTCACAGGACCCACTGCCGATGAGTATCAATGGCTGAGATCTTTGAGCCTCCATGACATCGGGATCGATGGCGGCTGGTTTAGTTGAAAACGCGGAGAAGTGGGAGTAAACGAGATTGGGGGGACGGAGATGTGACCTGAGTTGCCGCATCCGACAAGGAGAATGCGTCCGTCGCGACAAAGGTAGAGGTTGAGGATGGGGGCGAGGGCAGCGTGTTTCTGGTACCAGTCGAAGGGACCAATGTCGTGGCTGTACCGGCTGTCCCAGTACGATGGCTCTCCGTAAGCCTGCTCAGACGTTCCAAGCGTCATCTCTCTCCGTCTCTCTTTCCTGCAGAAGATTGCGGAGCTAGTGATTATGTGCAGGGTGTCTGAGACAGGGGGTTTGATACTCTGGCAATGGCTGGCAGGTACTACGCTGGCAGCTGCAAATAAGAGTCTTAAATTGAACTGTCGCCGGAGGAGGGTTTGTTGCTGGTTGCATGCATCAGGTTGTTCGGCAGTTATTGGACGGCTGGCAATAGAAGTAGTCTTTTTAATTGGAGAGAGGCGGAAAGCGACATTTTTCAGTGGTTTTATTTTACACACAAGTATAGGAATCGCGTGCTCGGCTGTAGAAGGAATTTGATTTTGGAGGCGGGGAAGGCTTGAAATTAAAGCCAGCTGCTTTATCGCTAGTTGGCTCCATGCGCGCGTGGGACCTGCGCAGCGGTCGAAATGATTGTGAATGGTTGGGTGATTAGGACGTGTGTTGTGATTAGCCCAGTCTTTGATTCGTGTGCGCAAAACCGCAAACTAATCTACAGGTTATCGGGTGGAGGGAGACGCAGTACAGGTGAAAATTGCTAATACGTGATTTTTACATCGTTTCATCCCATTTTTTCTGTTGTTTAGATGAATGAAAGGGTTTTAATTTGATTACGTGATTTGCTTGTCGAAATTTCAGTAATCTATTTGTGTTGGGCTACCTTTGACTTTTTATTTTTAATGAGATTAAGCCATATATTGTCCATATCGTCATTTGTTTAGTTAAAAAAGGTCAGGTTTGGTAGAGGGAAATCTGGAAAAGTTTCCACCCCTTTTTTTTCTTAATTTTTTCACTTTCTTTTAATTGATGTGATACTTTAACCATTCTTACATTTTTCCCCATCCTCATCGGTGCCTTCAATTATTGCTCCTTTTCTTTTTTATATAAATTTTTGTTCTATATTATACTTTATTCGCTTTCCTGGCATGCTGTTACACTATATTTTTATTTTTTTCACTTCTTTTTCATGCATGTTTTTTTTATTTTTTATTCTTATTTTCCACCCTTCTTTTCTCGATTCTCAGGTTAACTTTGAATATCATCTTAGTAAGAAGCTTACGTAAGACATACAGCTGAAATAAATTAAAAATGGACTTTAATCAATTTAAGTTCTCTTTTTGTCCTTGGTTTTGTGAGTATGCGATGAAGCATTCAATTTATTTCATGGTATTTTTCTAGCATGAATGAATAATTCTCTGGTTTTTTAATATCGATACCAATTAATATAAATAATTTGCATGTTTTATATGTGATTTCATGGGTTATTTGCAGGGGAGCCCATAAACTTTGATAAAATTGCACCTGGCGCCATATACGTTTGCTCTTTGCATATATGCCTCGTGGTTTCACCCGGTCTGGCGTGCTCTTGTCGTCTTGCTCTAGCAGCAACTATCATCCAAAATGGTGAAAATTGAGGATTGTTTGTACATGTTTCCTTGAGTTGCAATGAAATTACACCTAGTCTTACATAAGTTTGTCCTTTGTAAGTGTGCTTATGTGATTTTATCCACCTTGCACATATGCAATTAATGATCAAATCATAAGCAACTATTACTTACGATGTTAGAAATTGAAGTTAAAATTTACAAATGATGTAAATGCCCCTTATAGGACCTTAAAAAACTTTAAACTTCTACCTACTGTTCACTCACACGCAAGCTCTCCAAACAACTCTTGACTAAAATAAATAACTTCAATTTTTTTGGACAATGGCTACTTGAAGATAAGAAATGTTTATTTATTTTTCTTTCTATTCATTCTAAATTATTTCAACATAATACATCCTTTAAAACTTTCACATGTCCTTTTATATAAATTTCTTGAATGTTAATATTATATGGTTTTTATTGATAATTTAATTTGACATATTTAAGTATGAGGGAGTGACAGTTTATGCTTTTATTTTTTCATATAATATATGATTAAAAATTATGATGAGAAACGAATCAAGTTGATTTTGGCATGTTTTTATTGAATGCTACAAGATGTGATATTGAATTTTCTTTTATAATCCTAATTATAAAACTAGTGTCAGTGTTATATTATTTCGCTTGATTTAATATATTAAATAATTTCAAAGTATTGTGAAAGATAATTTTTTATTTGTAAATTTTAAAATCAATTTCCAACATTATAGGTGGCAGTTGCTAACAAGTTGAGGAGATGGGCATACGTACGTAGGGCAGGTGAAATCATAGGAGCACACATGCCAAGAGCAGACTTATGTAATGCTAGCTTCACTTTTATCAAAACTCCTCAACACAATTAAATAATCCTCAATTTTTAATATCATGGGTAATAACGGAAGTATCCATGTAAGATGGAAGAAATGTGAAGGATATACTTATAAAAAAGTAAAGTTAGGTGGTGATGGGTACAATTTCGCGAATTAAGGGTTACTTATGCAAATAATCCACGGAAATATTCACGGGTGGGAGGGAGGATCAACAGCTATGCGGATGCTACCAAATTATATGCTCGGGCCCACCGGAGAATTAAATGGGCAGTTGAAATTAGTTATATTATTCAATTCTAAGCTTTGAAACCAACTAATTTCATTGGTTACATGGTGATGCTACCGAGCAACATGGGACGGCCTGGATTCCTACACACTGCCACGTGTATGGTGGGGAGTCCCACCTTCCTTCCGGCAGTGCTGAACCTCCCACAGGTTAGGTCCGTACCGGATCTGACGATGCAGCCGCACCTACCTAGGGCGCTGAATCCATCTGCCATTGTCCTGCCAATGGGTTGCGTTCGACTATTTTGTTGGTTCTCGACCATTTAAACCACGGCAGTGGTGCAATATAAAATAGATATGAGTTTCGTTACTTGGTTGTGATTTGCATCGTCCATGTTGCTGATCCTGCCGAAACTTTCTCTTAAACTTCAGCCACCGAATTGATCCATTTTACTTCTTTAGGGGGAATTTGGAATCTTAACTACGCTTTTTATCGATATTTGAAACTTTATTAACGTTTTTAAAATATTAACAAAATTATATATATTTTATAAATAATTTCAAAATATTACCAAATGGAGCACGTCGCAACAGTTTTAGCAATGGTGACATTGCTGAGTGAGCCAAAAGCTGCCACTGGAGCCGCCGCTAGCGCTTCCCTATTGCTTCACCGTCACGCGCCAGTCGGGTGATTCTTATTGGACAATAAATTCAACATTAGTGTTATATATGAATAATTATATATTATGGACTATCATATAAGATTAATCTTATTTAAAATAATCTATTAAAGTTTTGATAATATAGACTTTAATATATCTATAGGATGTGGACCTTTAATATGTAGAGATTTAAGAATAATTTTTATTTTTATAATATGCTAAAATAGAAATATCAAAAGATAATGCATAACTATGTATGAATTATCTATATATAGTGATTATTGTCCCTGGGTGACATGTATGTTATTTCTATTTTTTCTGGTATCTCATTAATATAAAGAACACAGAGAAAAAAGTTTAAGGGTTCTTTTAAGGGAACACATGTTAATATAGAAGATTAACTAGACAACTCCAAACAGAAATTAACCATTGTAGATTTAGGTACACTTCTACTTGTGTGCTTATTAATTTTTGATGACGCAATATGAATGATCTTTAGATTTATATGATAATTTCATAAAAAAAATTATCTCAACAAGTGGTATTAAAGTCTCTTCATAGTAAATCATTAAGATTAAAGAAATTAAGTTTATTGTTATGGAAATCGATTTATCGGACTTCTAGATTTTAGATCTCAAACTAAGACCCCAATTTTTTTTAAATCCTAAACAGTCCGCACATAACTGCCCGAACCAGAAACCAATCCTCATCTTACTGCCAAATTTACGGATTCAGATTTTAGCTGGTAAATCAAACTCTACCCAAATTAGAATGATCCCATGCTGACGCATCTTCCATGATTGCCATGGAATTAAACAAATTTTAGACTTTGAAAATCCCAAATCAGAAAACCCAATCGGCTCCATCGACCAGGCCGAACCCATCTTCTCTGTCCATACCCATCGACATCACTGCCAAGCCAGGAAATCATCCAACTACCCAAATCAGATCCAAAATCCAGATGGGCAAGCGACGGTCGTTGGTAGTGGCGATCGGCGACGGTCGTTGGTAGTGGCTATCGACGACGGTCGTTGGTAGTGGCGATCGACGACCAGGCAGCCTGATCACAACCTCAAGCCTGACGCATGCTCCGACGCGTCCAGCTCAACTAAGCAACAGCGACTAGGGGTGCTGACTGCGGCGCGTGCAGGCGGAGGGCGACGGCGAAGGGGGCTGCTGACGATGGCGTGATGGGCGGCAGCAAATGAGAGATGGGTTTCTGGTTCAGATGCATTCGTCGGTGGAGAAGACAACGGCTGGCGCTGGCGAAGGTGGCAAGGGGCTAGCGACGACGGGCAATGGCGGCAAAGGCGGCAGACAGTGGCAGGGGCGGATGAGTTTTCTTTCTCTGTTTCGGCAGCCATGGTTGCGGGTTGCAGGGAAGAAGATGGGTTGTTGCCCTAATAACCTAATTGTAAATGGACGGCCAGGATTAAAATTGAAATTGTGGGGTCCATAGATGTCAATTTTTAATGATCTTATAGTGGATTTCTACTTTTTTTTTTTGGATATTTTGGATTCATTAGACGGTCCGGATTTTCTAAAATATAATTATATTTTTAGATTTTATGTAGACAAATTTAAAGAGCTTAAATTTTGTCCCTTTGTTTATCAGGACAAGAAAATGAGGAAGAAATAAATAAATGGAATGACGGGATCAGAATTGGTCGCCTTTGGAATAAACCAAATAAATTCCATTATTATTGATTTCCCTCAATTGATTACATTTGCTGTGTACATCAGAAAAATTGTATGTTCACATCCCAAACCACAAGTGGTCCTAATTACATCTCCACAATGGAGAAAACCCTTGATTAAAAGGAAAAGTACAATGCATCTTAGAAATCCAAAATAAATTAAACACTTTCTCTCAAAATAAATGTGTGCTGTCTTTGGGATCGCCGAGCACATTGCGATGACTTGATATTTAGGAGACCACCTCAAGTCAATGGGCGGATGGAATGACGCAGTTCTAGACTGGGTTGCTAGACACTGGGTCGACTAGGAGATGAGTGTTTTGATCCGATTGGTTTGTCCCAGGTGGAATCACGACCGGGTGATTTTTATTGTTTAGACTATAAGAAATCATAGAGACAGTAGATGTTTTATGACCTAATTGGCATATCCCGGAAGGACTCAAGACCGGGTGACCTTTATTATGTTTTAGACCTGAAAGGGATCAAGAGAAAACAGGTGACCTAGGTTTGGTTAAGCCTTCTCTCATTGCCCATGAGAAGCTTGGGAAGAATGGGCCAGGTTAACTGGGTTTAGTTCGGCTCTCTCAATTACCCATGAGAAGCTTAGGAAGAGTGGGCCAGGTTGACTGGGTTTGATTATTTTGTCAAATGGTATATGCTAAGGTTTGACTCGATGAGTCACGACTCAGTGACTCGGTCCTAGACTTAGGCTTCCAAATAAGTTGGTGAGTGGTGGTTGCTAAGGTTTGACTCGGCGAGTCACGACTCAGTGACTCGGTCCTAAACTTAGGCTTCTGAATAAGTTGGTGAGTGTTTTCCAATATCCCGTGGAAAACCGCAAGCGGGCGATCTCTGCCGTTTATACTGTGAGAGATCGAAGATCCAGACCACAAGAATTAAGCCTAATCATGATTAACACTAATGACAGTGATTAGTGCTAATGAAGGATCTGAGTTAATTTAAGATAGTGTCATTAATCCTCTAATCTATGGGACAATTACAAGATTTAAACTGATTTTAATATGTTTAGGGTGTCTAATTCAGTATTATCTTGTTGTCCATTGGCCATGTGGGGCCCACCATATGAGACCCACTATTACCATACATGGGTGGGACCCATGTGTGTACCATGGTAGGGCCATGATAAAGTGCCCTCAGGCATCAGATAGATTACCACAGGCCACTGGTGTCAAGTGAGGCACCTGCCTCTTGAAGACCCCTTAAGCTCCTTCCTTCCCAAAATTCTCTCCAAAAGTCCCCCTTCAAGAAGAATGAGGGGGTATTTATAGGTTCCAAGTCCTTTGAGGATAATTTAGGAATTCTAGTTCCAATGTAGGGGTATTTTGAGAATTTTTAGAAATATGCCCAGCTCCACCATGGGGGCATTCTGGGAATTCCTTTGAAAAA
Organism: Pouteria campechiana; assembly: GCA_036873735.1. NCBI lineage: Eukaryota > Viridiplantae > Streptophyta > Magnoliopsida > Ericales > Sapotaceae > Pouteria > Pouteria campechiana. The sequence continues at coordinate 100,942 of JAYJMB010007578.1, forward strand.
TATGCTCCTACTCCACCATGGGGGCATTCTGGGAATTCCTTTGGAAAATATGCCCCTGCTCCACCAACGGGGGCATTTTGGGAATTC
>JAYJMB010007579.1:0-48836 GCA_036873735.1 Pouteria campechiana
TTAAGGGGGTGGTAGTGTGACACTTCCCACATCGGAAAGCCAAGGAAGGAAGTCCTGGGCTATAAGTGGAGGCTTCTAGATAGTCCATCGAGGGCCCTTTTGGGGAGGCCCCGTGTGGGGATAGTCCCAGAGGATAAAACCGTGCGGGCTGCGGCCCAAAGCGGACAATACCTCGGTGGGAGGCCAGGGGCGTGACAACAACCCAAGACCAATGTTAAAAGTTTAATCTAATAGCAACATTAAGATTTGTAGAGATTGGTCAAGCTAAACAACAAGCACACGCGGTTGCATTTAATTTAGTCAAATATTCTTCCTAAGATTTAATAACTACAACAGCAGCAAATTATTTAAACCTAGTTGCTTCATAGATTAGAGGGATCAAACGATTATGGATTTGATATCTAATCTAGCAATAGATTGCAATGAATAGTAAACTAGATTGCTAAATTAGATATCAAATTTGTAATCATTTAATTCCTCTAATCCGTGAAGCAACTATGATATAATAATTTCCTGCTATTATAGTTATTAAATCTTAGGAAGAATATTTGACTAAATTAAATGCAACTGTTTGTGATTATGTTGTTTAGCTTCACTAATCTCTATAAATCTTAATGCTGCTATTAGATTAAACCTTTAGCACTGGTCTTGGGTTGTTTAGTGGTTAGGGTTAATTAGAATGCTAGTTTCTAATTAACTATGTTGAAGGAGTGATAGGAAAAATAATTCCAATGGTGAATATTTAAAGTATGGATTGATTTATAATTGCATCAATGATCATTTATGAGATTTTGATGGTGCATGTTTACTTGAACCAAGATTTTCTTCTCTGATAGATTTTTTTTTATAACGCTTTCTTCATTATATTCAAATCCCCCCTTTTTTGTTCACTTTGCATAAAATTAAGCTAGATACTCCTCGTAAGAATGACCCTTATTCACACTACTATAGGTAATTTAATTGGAATAAGGTTCTAAATTTGGTTGCCTATGACAGCACACGAAATTTTAGCGTCATTGCCGGGGATGCATTCTAGTTGAATTTTATTGCTTTAGTGATATTTATTTTGTTATTGAATTTTTCCTTAAAAAAAGAGATTTTTCCTTATTATTTATTTTCTAGGGTTTATTAGATTTTCTTTTATTATTTATGAATGTTACTCGATCTTCTAATCAAGCTAATTTGCAGCATGAGCCAGAAATAGAAGGAACTTTGCATAGGTTAAGAAGAGAAACTTGGAGGATTTCTATTCCAAAAAGGAAGAAATCATGGCTGAAAATTAAACTTTGAAAGAGCTTGTCACACCTGATTTGGATCAACAACCCTTATGCATAATTTTTCCTACTTTAGATGCTACTATTAATTTTGAATTAAAATCTGGACTAATTCATCTCTTGCCCACTTTTCATGGTCTTGCGGTTGAAGATCCTCACAAGCATCTGAAGGAATTTTATGTAGTGTGCACAAGTATGAAACTAAAAGGGGTGACTAAAGAGTAGATAAAACTAAGAGCCTTTCCATTCTCTTTGAAGGATTTGGCTAAGGATTAAAAGGATTAACTTTACTATCTACCATTTAGGAGCATCACAACATGGAATGAGATGAAGAGGTCATTTTTGCAAAAATATTTTCCACCTTTAAAGGCAACCAACATTAGGAAGGAAATTTTTGGTGTGAGACAGCATAGTGGAGAATTCTTATATGAATATTGGGAGAGTTTCAAGAAATTGTGTGCTTATTATCCCCATCATTATATTAGTGAGTAGCTACTCATCCAGCATTTCTATGAGGGTCTTCTACCCACTAAAAGGAGCATGATTGATGCTGCTAGTGGAGGAACTTTGGTGGATAAAACTCCTAAAGCTGCAAGGAACTTGATTGTAAACATGACAGCCAACTCACAATAATTTGGCAATAGGCTTGATTCTCTATCCAAGCCTATCAATGAAGTAAGTATTTCTTCCATTGAACAACAAATTGCAGGTCTAACTTCTCTTGTTCATCAATTGGCTGTAGGAAATATGCAGATAGCAAAAGCTTGTGAAATTTATGCAATAGTTGGAAGTATGATCCCCGTTTAAACACATACAACCCAGGATGGAGGGATCATCCTGATTTTACCTATGAGAACCCACAATTAAATCAGCCTCTTACTCAAAATTGCACAAATTTTCAATAGTATCAGTAGCCATACCCACTTAGACATCCAGAGGGACAAACTTATAACTCTGGTATATCTTTAGAAGATATTGTTAAGTCTCTTGCCACTAATACTTTACAATTTCAATAGGAGACAAGGGCTAGCATTTAGAATTTGGAGAATTAGATAAGAGCTAGCATTCAGAATTTGAAGAATCAGGTAAGTCAGATAGCTACTACGATCAATTGGCTAGAGACACAAAATTCTACAAAATTATTTTTTTAAATAGTGGTGAACCCAAGAGAGAACATGAGTGCAATTGTTTTGAGGAATGGTAAAGAAATTGACATTCCGGCAAAAGCAACTCCTACACCAACAGAGTAAGAAAAAGGGAAAAGCATTATAGCAGACAAGGACCTTCCTAAGGATAATGAAGTAGCCAAATGAAAGTTTTCACCTCTTTTTGAATATAAGCCAGTACCCCATTTTCCTAGGGCTTTAGTAGAAACTCACAAAATAAAGAACTATAAAGATTGCTATGAGACTTCTTCATAAATGTGAGGTAAATATTTCACTTTTTGATACCATTAAACAAGTACGTCGCTATGCTAAATTCCTAAAAGAAATATATACAACAAAGAGGAAACAGAAACTTTAGACATATGAGAAGTGAGAGTAGGGGAGAATGTTTCTGCAATCATTCAAAGAAAATTCCCTGCAAAGTGCAAAGATCTAGGTATGTTCACTATCTCTTACATGATAGGTAACACTAAACTTGAGAAGGCATGTTAGATTTAGGAGCTTCCATCAGTGTTATGTCATATTCTTTGTATGCTTCTTTGAAACTTAGACCTTTGAATTAGAGTAGTGTTGTGATTCAATTAGCTGATAGATCTAATACATATTCAAAAGAGGTAGTTGAGGATGTTCTTGTGGAAGTCAATGATTTAATCTTCCCTATTGATTTTTATGTGCTAAATATTGAGAATGACAATCACACTACTCCCATTCTATTAGGAAGACCCTTCGTAAAAACATGAAAGACTAAAATAGATGTTCACAGTGGTACACTTACCATAGAGTTGATGGTGAAATTGTTAAATTGAACATTTATGATGCTATGAAATATCCTAATGATGATGATCCTATTTACTCCATTAATATGATTGATTCTTGTGTACAGGAAGTTTTTGAACTTGAAGGAAAAGATGGATTGGAAGTTGTCATTAGTAAACATCTTGAGAAAGAGAATAAGGTGTTACCTTTGAGTACTGATTTATAGAAATTGTTGCAGCATTGGATGACTTTCCAAAGTTATTAGAATTAGGTAATATCCTTACATTGAGTTATCAATTTCTAACAAGAGCCTTTTACCATCTATTTTGCAAGCATCTACTTGAGATTTAAAGCCTCTTCCCAATCACCTCAAGTATGTGTTCCTCGAAGATGGAAAAACCTTACTTGTGATCATCTCTAGTGAACTCAGTGCATTATAAGAAGAACAACTTGTGCAAGTTCTGAAGAAGCATAAGAGGGCTATTGGTTGGATAATGAAAGAGATTAAAGGAATTGACCCATCTACATGCATGCTTCATTATTTCTAGTTTGCAATTGCTCTAGATTGAAGAAAAATATAGTGAGTTGAGCCAACGACTATAAACAAAAGCACTGCTTGGAAGACAACCCAATGGGAGTTTGTGTTTCTTTTTCTTATTTCCTTCATATTTTTGCATTTATATTATGGTTATTTTTGCATCTTCTTTGTATTTGACATTACATTAGGGACAATGTAAGTTTTAAGTATAGGGGAGGGAATTTAGGTTTAGGTTATTTTTTGTGTTCTTGTTTTTATCTTTGTTTTTATTTTTGAAAATTTTTTTTTTTTAAGAGAGAGTCGGTTTACCCTTTGTTTTGGTGGTTTCTGATGATTTGAGGTTGAGGATGTCATGAGCAAGATTTGACAAAACTTGAAAATTTTTTAACATGATTGAATAGGTAATCTTCCAATTGCAATTGCTTGGTTTAGTTATTTTCCTTGAGAATGGTGATGACTAAATTTTATAGACAAAAGCTGGTGAGATTTTGAGCCTCTAGACTAACACATTCACATCAGTCTCGCCCTTCTTCTTCATGAGAAATATTCTTCCATAGATTTGTTTCTCTAGAACTTGCCTTGATTATCTTTGAGATCACATTGATACATGCATGCATGAACATGATTAAGGCCTTCTTTGTTATGAACTACATGAGCCAAATAGCCTACCTTGTGATTAATTTTGCCTCTTGTTGAGCCCCTTTGAGCTTTATAGACTTTTATTGTAAACATATATTACAAGCTTAAAACCCAAAAAAGTAATGTCTTTACCCAAGCCATAGAGCTAGTGGAGCATGGGTTATCATTGTGCTATGTATGGGTGTACAAGAAATAAAGTGTGGGGGTGTCAAAATTTGTGGTATAACTATGATTGATGAAATAGAATATGTTATTATTCTTTAAAAAAAAGTCAAAGTGAAAGAAAAAGGAAAAAGAAAAGAAAAAGAAAATATCAAAATTCTAAGGGAAAGGTTATGTTTATACATGTATTCAAAGGTGAAAGATGTCAAAGAAAATAAGTGATTGTACATGTCTTATATATTTGAGCTTGAGTTGATTTATTTGTGCTTCACTAGTTTCAATAGCTTTTGCATAACATCTCCAAATGTTTCTCACCTTTACCCTAAACCCCATTACAACCCATGAAAAGTCCTTATGATTCATAATATGCATGTGATCCTAGTGATGAAGAATGAGAAGATATGCAAGCTTATAGTAGATCATTTTCATTGGAATGAATTTGAGCAGAATATATATCATTCAAACACATGAGAGTAGAGTGTTTATTTTTGTGAGGGTTCAATCCATCTTCAAGGGAGAATGCTTACTGAATAATTATAGGATGTGTGAGAATGATTTGTTCATGATATATTATGAATTTTGAAGAGATTGATTGTTCTTTGTTTATGAAAATTATAACCTTGATATTCTTTTTGGGAGAGAGAGAATTTGAGTTTGGCTCAAGGATGAGCAAATGTCAAGTGTGGGGCTATTTGATGAGCTTATAATTTATCATATTTTTAATACCTATATTGTCATGTTTTGCTCTTTAAATGATATGATTTCATTGATTTACATTCATATTAGATTTATATTATGTAAAGTGAACTAGAAAGGGGGTTTTGAATGTAATGAAGAAAGCATTATAAAAGAAATATATTAGATAAGAAAACCTTTGTTCAAGTCAACATCCTTATAAGAATCTCATAACTGATCATTGATGCAATTATAAATCAATCCATACTTTAAATATTCACTATTAAAATTATTTTTCCTATCTCTCCTTCAACATAGTTAATTAGAAACTAGTGTTCTAATTAACCCTAACCACTAAACAACCCAAGACCAGCACTAAATATTTAATCTAATAGCAACATTAAGATTTGTAGAGATTGGTGAAGCTAAACAACACAAGCACATGCGGTAGCATTTAATTTAGTCAAATATTCTTCCTAAGATTTAATAGCCACAACAGCAGTAAATTATTAAACCCTAGTTGCTTTATAGGTTAGAGGAATCAAATGATTATGGATTTGATATCTAATCTAGTAATAGATTGCAATAAATAGTAAACTAGTAGGCCTCCTAGGAATTAAGCATAACAATCATAATTATGAACAAAGGAGAATATTTAATACTCAAAATATAAATTAAATAATTAAATCAAATTAGATCTCACAATATGTTGATTTTGCGGTTTCTGTCTCCTTAAACCAAGAATAAAATTTTACCCACTTAGGGCCATGATGAATTTAGGGTTCTCTTGCACCTCCTCATGGATTTCCAAAGTTATCTTGAGCATACAATACGCAATTGCTAAAAATATCTTATTTTCACACATAGAGTCTGTCCACCAAGAGAAGTTTTTGTATTTTTGTCATATATTTCTCATATTATATCTAAATCATGTGATTTTTAATTCATGTTAAATATAATTTCAAGATACAAAACTTTTATATTGACAACTTTCTCTGAATCATCATCTAAATATGCCAAAAACTTGCATAAAGTGACACCTATTACTACATATTAAGTTCAAAAAATTCTTTGGAGATAGCTATAGTATTTTGGCCATAACTTCCTCATATTAACTCTAAATCAAGTGATTATTTTTTTCTTATTAGATAATTTTAAGGGATATAACTTTTATGTTCAACACTTTCTCAAAATATTCCCATATCTTTTCCAAACTTTGCCTTGAACTGCCACTAAAATTTTACAATTTTTCTTGCTTGTGAAGCATCCAAAAATAGAAGTCCTTCTAAAAATAGACTTCCTTCTTCAATTGAATTGTTGCATTCACGACCCACCATCTGATTTGTGCCTAATTAATATTAAAACTTCATGATTGATGCTTGATCAGAGGTTAAGATTGTTGCTCCCATAATGATGTGTGTCTATGCTCCCATAATGATGTGTGTCTCCATGAAGATCTCTACTCCAAAATAGCATATTTTGGTCCCAAATTGACCTCAATTCTGCCAAATTGATCTATAACACAAATATATCCATTGAGTACAATATTTAATCTAACATGAATGTAAATCAGTGAAATAATATCATTTAAATACCAAAACATGACAATCTAGGTATTAAAAATATGATAAATTATAAGCTCATCAATCTCCAATCTTTAGGAAGAGAAGAGTTACCTTCTTCATATACCTCACTAGTGGATGATTCAAGTCATCTGTCAGCTCCATTCCTTACTATTTCTATTTATAGAGTTTGTTTATCTTGATTTTGCAAGTTTATTCTCTCCATATCAATTGTAAGTTGGTCTACTTCATCATCAAGATTCTTTGGTCTTTTCAAACAGTTAGAAAATTTATCAAATTTGACATGAATAGATTCTTCTATAGTTTTATTACTTAAATTGTAAATTCTAAAAGCTTTAATAACAATACAATAGCCAAGGAATATTCCTTCATCAGATTTACAATCAAATTTTTCAATGTTTTCTTTTCCATTGTTGAAAATAAAGCATTTACAGCCAAAAAGTATAGAAAAATGATATGTTAGGCTTATTACTATAATATCTCAAATGGAGTTTTGTTAAGTATAGACCTAGTATAAATTCTATTCATAATAAAACTAGTGGTATTCATAGCCTTAGCCTAAAATATTTTGGTGGATCATATTCACTTAACATGGTCCTTGTCATTTCTTTTAAGGTTTTGTTCTTCCTTTTTGCTATTCTATTCTGCTAAGATGTTCTTTGTTATGCTTATTGTATATGATTTTGATGACAACAAAACTTGTTTTTGATTTTATCTATGCTAATGATAATTCTAGTCTAGAAAGCCTAAAATGAAAAAAATATGCTTGGCATGATAATCACTATTGCAATGTCTTGTATGTAAGCATATTGCTTAAATTAATAAAGGATTCATTATGATTCATAGTTCATTAAAATGTTTGATAATGTGTTGAATCATAAATATGTCAAGTGCCTCATGGAATCATCAATTGAAAATATAATATGTGACTAAAGCATTTATCCATGCTCTATAACTTGCTAAAATCATGTGTGGATAAAAACATTTTGATAAGTCTGTTTTATAGAATTCATTATGATCCATAGTAAATTAATCTTGCTTATCACACATTGGATCATTGAGGTACTTCTGTTTTAACATAAGCATATAGTTACCATCTTAAGCCTTTACTTGATATGATATGTGATCTTGAGAAGATCATAATGGATAAACACATCCTGATAAACATGCTTTATGTAAATAAAAGTTTTTATCCATGTATTACAACTTGAGAAAAGCATAACGGATAAGCACACCTGAATAACCATGCTTCATAGACACTTGATTAAATTTATTCTTGTTCAAAACTCAATTCAAATTTTTATCCATGTTTGAAAGTTTATGAAAACTATATGGGTAAAAGTGTTTTCATTCATAATAAATAAATTCCAAGTTTCACAAATGGCGATGTACAGAAAAGTTGAGTGCAAGACGATAGTAACTTGTCGCAGGAGCCTACGGATACCACTAGCCTATACCATCTATGCGGCAGTTGCATGGCGCAATTGCCTGCCATATCTCTTGCAAGTGGACAATAAGATGGGTGCGAGAGTTTTTGCAGACATACCACAATCACTTGGGGCAATTGCCTGTGATACCGCCTAGCATACAGTCACTTAACACAGTTGCTTGACACTTGCACACGCTGACTTCTAACATTTGAAAATCCAAACGTTGTAGGCTTTGAAGTTACTTCCCACTCCTTCCAACAATCATATTTTTCAAGGACTATTTAAAGGGAAGCTAAGGGACGATTCAAGGTTGCAGAAGCAAGGGGATTGAGCTTGAAACTATTCCACAAATCTTTGCATCTTTAGGCCAAGAGTTTTATTCTGCAAATATCATCCAAGAGCTTCATTTTTCTGTATTTATTCAAGGCCTACTTCTTCCATATATCTAAGGGAGATCTTGTGTTCTGCAAAGAGTTACTCAAAGACCAAGTCTTCCCAAAGATCATCAAGCAGCTCGAAGCTTCTAAGTGTTGAAGGTGGATCAGCCAATCAAAAACCCATTCAAGTCTTCCAAGTGTTTTCGCTCCAGGTTCTTGGCAAGGGAGTTCAAATCACTATAATGTACTTGTTGGTTTATTATTTATTTTTATACTTTAACTGTTTGTACTCATTAGCCTAGATAGAGGCATATATTTGTACACAAAGTACCTGTAAAGTTAGAGTTTCTAGGTAGTTCATAAAACCAGAGTTATGCCCCCTGGAGCTGTAATCTAGAAAGTACTGGGAGCACTATGAATATGCCCCATAGAGCTAGAATCTAGAACAGTGCTAGGAGACTATGTTTATTTCTCCTAGAGCTGGAATCTAGAAGAGTGTTGGCAGCACTATTTGTACTTCCACTATTGGATATAGTAGAACCCAAGATACAAGGTGTGGGTGTGTTCTCGGAAGACTGGATGTAGGGACGAGGTGCCTAAACTACTATAGAAATCTTATTGTTTGTGTGTTCGATTGCTTTACTATCTATGCACTTTATTGCTTTATTATTCATCTTATATTACATAGTACACTAGCATGAAATGAGGAAAATTGATTTCACTAGGGTTAAGTAATAACTTTTATACACCCAATTCACACTTCCTCTCTTAGGTTAAGCCACCTTATAGGAATCAATAAGTTGTATCAAAGTGGGCTAGATAAACAATTCTAGAGATCCGCATGGCTAACCCAATGGTTTCACAACCTCTTATTACCACTAACCTTCAGTGGTGGAAATTATTTATGTTGTCATAAGGAGGATGAAGTGAGAAGAAAGGCAAAAGAGCGTTAAAAGCAATATACGCCCTACTATGTGTTTCCTGCTCCACCATTTGCAAATATGTCTTTGCTTATAAAAATACAAAGGAAATGATAGACAAGTTAAAGACATCTTCTATGAGGCAAATAGATTCGCACTTAAAGTTTACTAATCTACCTATTGAGATTGATCTAAGTACAGGAAATAAGAAAGAAGAATATAGAGTTTTATCGAGCTCCTTTAAGAGACAAATGACTTCTCAACACAAGATGAAGGAGAATGTATTCAAAGAAGCCAGAGGCTAAGGTAAGTACAGGTATGACAATTCAAACCCAAAACTTCTTATGCTCTTTTATTGTACATTTATTCATTTGTTTCTAACAAAGCTTTATTTGTTCATGAATAAAAGTTTAGAGTTCGACCTAGAATAGAAAATTTTAAAATCTTTAAACGTATGATACAAAGATGAAACAACTAAATGATATCTAGAAATAAATAGGAATAAAAAGACAAAGTATATTATATGTTTGTGAAAGAATATAAAAATGAAGAATTATGATTGAAATAGTTAAAAATACTTGTAATGAAAAACATTTAATCTAGCATACTGACATCTTAAAATCTTCAATGAACAAATTCTCATCCTCATAATACAACTCATAAGCATGATAGTATGAAGAACTTAATACTAGCTATAATTGAAGCAAAATGCATTTGTCTTAATAAATAGCCATTAGAAAATCTATTTCAACTGTTAATAAACTTAATTTAATATAGATTGAAGGTAGCAAAGTCCAAATGTAGCAATCATAAAACTGAAATAAAGAAAATCTTCATACAAATAATCTAGGATTTGCTTAAAATAATGAAGTTCATAATAATATTTTGCCGAGCAGTCTAATCTTTATGCATACCACTATGTACTAAATAGATACTTGCAATTTGATACATAAAGATTATATTTATTTAATTATGCTGATGAAGAGAAAGTGCAAGAACTCTCAAAGTGTATGCAGCTTGAATGCGACTTCATCTGAAATATCAGACAATCCAAAAGATGAAGTCAAATTCAAAAATAGACACTTTATCTGAAACTAACTTTAGACAAACTCAAAGACAAAGTGGAACCTTTGTTTGTTAAACTAAAGTTTGTCTCAAACAAATGTGAAGCAATAGAGATTTTGTCTGATTTAAGTAAGCTACAGACAAATAGGTTACTTCATCTGGTATATGAGAAGCCATCTTTGATTGCACCTCTACAATTCATCTGTAACTAACTATAGATAATCTAAAAGACAAAGTAACTCTATCTGATGGTAGCTGGATAAATAATCTTTTGAAAATCAACTTCAGAAAAATTCAAAGAAAAAAGTAGGCTCTTTGTCTGAAAATTTAGACACTGTGCAGAACAAGGAGTTTTCGATCAAAGAAAAATCATATCAACATACTTGATCTAAAATCTAACATTGGACAGTCGAAAGTAGAAATGATTCCAAATAGCAAAGTGTTGAAATGAGGAGTCAATCTTGACAACTTCAGTTATGAGCTCAATTACAAAATCTATAAGGAAGTGACAAAAGAGATAAGTTGTCCAACTTGATATATCTATTTGAAGAATAGAATCTATGCTTTAATTATTTATATACTTTGAATATATCTGAAAATGACTGCCTTGAAAGTGAGTGAATTCATTATTTGAGCTAAGATCAAACCAAAATTTTAGGTTAAATATATGAAACTAATCAATCGTTCATATAATTGTAGTCCTAAGTCATAGTTAAGCCTATTTGGAGAACTTCACAGTTCAAGGTCTCGAATAGGAATTCCATTCCTAATCATTCCTTCTGCAAATTATCATTAAGGCTTGAACCTCTAAACAATTCAAGATAGTGAAATTGAATAAAAATTTAGAAATCATATTCATATTTATCATTCATAATACATATCAAACATGTTCAGGTGTGCTTAAAATTGAAATTATTCAGTGCCTTAAAAAATGCTTGACATAATTGAAATAAAGTGTCTTGAATAGAAATAGTGATGTTTGTGATGACTATGTGACTTGTTTAACATTGTGCCAAATATGATCATGTTTATATATGCTTAATAAGGAAGGAAAGAATTGAAGATTAAAATTAAAGGAATTGTTAAGAATAACTGCTTGGAGAGGGGAGCCACTTGTACCACAGGCGCCCATATGCCAGGCGCCTGCCCGAGAGCCGCCTCCCGATTCAAAATGTTAAAACCCTGGATGATGATTCACACTTTACTTTCTTTCTCTCTTCTTCTCCAGTAGCCTATGATAAAAAAAGGGTTACGCCTATGATTATCCATCCTCCATTAAACCCATTTCCTTAAGTTTCTAATCTTTTCATCAAATCTCTACTCCTCAATGGGACCGAAGGTAGTAGTCTCCATACCACAAAGAGGAGTCAAGCGATGTAAATCTCATGGAGGGGCTTCTACTTCCCAACCTACAACCTCTAGAAGCTCTAGAAGACCTTGAGCCATAGAGAGTGAAGGTAATCCTTCTTTCGATGTCAATAAAGAAGAAAATATTGGAAGAAATGAAGAAGGGATAAATGCTTTTGATTTGAAATCACTACCTTCAATGGTTGATGGGAGAAAAGTCCCCATTGCAAAATTTCAACCTAGATATCTTCCATCTTATTACTTTTGTAGTGAAGATAAAAAGTTTAAGTTTTACACTTCAATGTTGGGAAGGCTAGTTCATATGCAAAGAAAAATAGATTTGGAGTTCTTTGATTAATACAACTCAGATATTTGAGTCATGCTCAATTATTAAGGATAGACTGAGTTGTTAGAATATAATACACCCATATACAAAGAGTTAGTGCTCATATTCTATTTCAACTAGAATCCAAGCTCTTAAAAGAAGAAGAAGAAGAAGAAGAAAGAAGAAATATTCAATAACTTATTCACTGAAACAGTATTCACCTGAGCTCGTACCTATATGAAGACAAGGGATATGAATATCAAAGTTAGTATGCTCAGGAAAGTTCTAGAAAACATATTCATGCCCAAATTAGGTGGAACAGAATAGGTAGTTGCAAATGAGGCAAGAGTTCTATGGAAAATTTATACCTACCAGAAGGTTAGCTTGCCACATCTTATGTTCAAAGCCTTTGAGCATATGCCACAAAGGACAAATCATGTTGCTCTATATGGTGTGTGGTTAACTAAAGTTTTTGAGCACTTACAAGTTCCTGTAAGTGAAGAATCTTATTTGGAAACGTCTACACAAAAGAAAGATTGGGTAGGAGCCACCATGTTAAAGAGAATGGAGATTTCTTCCTTTGAATATTTGGCTGAAATGATGGAGAAAATTTAATGAGAAATGGAGGAAGATGAGAATGAAGAAGATGAAAATGAAGAAGAAGAAAATGAAGAAGGAAGAGAGGATTAGGAGGAGATGGAGAATGTCATACCTTGCTTTTTGAGGTGCAACTTACCATTTTGCACTGTATTTCACTAGAATTTGCCCACTTTTAGGGTAGGGTGCTCTACCCAAAATTTGGCAGAGCCTTCTTAGAATTTTATCTATTCAAACCTATACAATCATATCATACATTGACTTCAAATAAATCAATGAAACAATTTTTAAAACACACATACCCACATTCCCATAGCCCAAGATCTAGGTTTAATTATGATGGCAATAAACCTGCTAACTTAACATGTAATTCATCCACAATACTAATATGACATGCCACTACAATTCCATACACATCATTTAAATACTTCATTTATTATTATACAATAATTAAAATTATTAATTATAATTATACACATACAAAGGGATTCCAATCCCAATTCTATTATGTCAACATCATTACGATCCTCCTTGGCTCCATTACTTGACCTGTCAGCTAAAAATATAAAATAAGAAGACATGAGTTCTGGGGAAACTCATTAACTAGGCATGTAATAGAAAATAGTCATTAATAATCTAGATATAATATATTCAAATCCAAAACATGTTTAATCCATTCTTGACATTACCATTTATCCAATATTCTAGGTATATCCTATGCAATCATATTAGTCACTATTATATCATATACAATATTCACTCCTAACCACATTAGGGAATATTCTATCCCAACAAATCATGCATATTCCATTATAAACTAATCAACAATTAATTCAACCCAAGGGATATCCACTATCCCTAACCAAACTATATATCATTATTCTCAATCAAATATCGGACATTTACTGTCCCCAATCAAAGCACACAAGCCCAGATATAATCAATAAGATATTATATATCCCCATCCAACAACATAAACATATAAAGAAAAGCCTACTTACTTGGCTAATGACTTATTCTCTATAATGCCACAAGCTCCACAGCTTTCCAACCATATTCAATTTGCCCTATTCATACAAATAAATCATTTATTTACAAAGGCAACTTTGCCAAATTCACATCAAATTAATAAAGTATAATTTCTAGATACTATGGTTAGTCCATTGACATGTCTTAGCCATATTTATTTTGTATATGACATGAAGAATACTTAACACCTTTAAAACAACTCAATTAAGTCTTTAATTCAACTAATTTATGGTTTACATGGCTCATACACAATTTTCCTAGTTAACCCAAACTAGGTCATAGCTGAATATCCATTTTCACAAGCTCATACACAATTTCCCCAGTTAACCCAAACTAGGTCATAGCTGAATATCCATTTTCACAAGCTCCAATCACACTATACAAATCCCAAAACATCATAATTCTGATAGTAATTAATTTTTCCATGTTAATTTCACACAACTCATAAAATTCCTCAAAAGTAAATATTTACAAAACCCTAATAAGCCAAAATTCATGATTTCCAAGTCAAATTACTCACAATTCATGGTAATGAACCCACTACTCACTTCCCCATGATTACTCATATTAATTTCTTCTAAAAAACACTTTTCAGAAAACTAAATAAAACCCTAGGTTACATAAAATTCAAATTTTCAGATGGGATAAAGTAGCTTCCCATAAATCCATGTGTAGTTGTCATCAATGAATAAGAATCCCTACTCAAGGCCCAAAATAGCACCTTCCAATTGTATGAAATCAAATTTTGTTCCTTTTTCTTTCATCAAAACGACTAAAACTTGGGTCAAGATTCATGGTTGATGGGTTGCAATCCTAAACACACTTATTCCCTCAAAGATTTGATATAAAATTGGCTAAAAGGAGTTTAGGACATGAGTTTAGGGCATGGGAGAAGAAATGGGATGGATATGAATGAAAAAAAAATAGGCCAAGTCTTTAAAAAGTTGGATTTTTTGATGCTCCGATGCGCTATAAGACTCTTGCCACAACAGGGAAAAGTCTTGCCGCAACAAGGACTTGCTGGACATGACAAAAATGCATTTATGAAGCCATGCCATGATAAAAAAATTACCTTGCTGTGACAAGGAAATGCCTTGCCGCAACAAGGAAAAGACTTGCCACAGCAAGGACTTACTAAATGCTAAAAACAATGGTTTTCTGAAGCCTTGCCACAGCAAGGAAATTCTGTCCCAACATAGTGTTAGTAATTTGATAATAACATTTTCATATATGTCCAAATTACCTAATTTTTAAGGCACTGGAAAGATAATTTCAATGGATATAACTTCTGTATTAAAATATTTTTCCAAATCAACACCCAAACATGTCAAAAACTTCAATAAAGTTGACCCATCCCGTTCATCTTGTTTTTTTAGTCAATTGGAATAGTTTTGGTGTATTAGTCATAACATCTTCATATGACATCATAATTGAGTAATTTTTCTTCCATTGGACAGATGATTTCATGATATACAACTCCTATGTTGAAATATTATGTCAAATTATCCATTATCTATGTCAAAAATTAATCACAATGATCCCTTTTTAAAATTCAGCATTTTCATAATATACACTTGTGGTCCTTTAGTTTTCTTCCAAAATTTTCACTTTTTTCTAATAATCCTCAAATACTCATTTAAGAAATTAATTCTCACCCCCAAACTCAAGCAATAACCCATTCATTGCAAAGAACTGTTTAAATTCATAATATGTACTATACAAACCACCAATGATCCCATTTCACATAAAACACTTCAAACATCATAAAAAATTTCTTCCCACATATCTCATACATAAAATCAAACTTGTTCATACTATTCACCACTTCATTTGAGGTAAATTTCTGAAAATCACTTATTTAGTTATTTTTACTAAAATTTTTTTGCTATAAATGACACCACGTGCGATTTACATTCCATGTTGCATCCAATGCTCAAACTAATATTTCACATAGATTACAATACATATGATAACTATTTTAAACCATTCTTATTATTCACAAATATGCTTTTACTCAATTTTACCACTTGAGTTCATTTTCTCTTATTATATAACCCAAAATGCTAAAATTTATAGAATTCATGGTCCAAACTCTACCCATTTACTCATGAGTAAATTTCAAACATCTCAGTTCATCCCTATACTAAAATGCAAAAATGTTTTCCTCATTCTAACAACGCAGGTATTACAAGGAAGTTGAAGAAAGAAATGACATGTTCAACACCATTGTAGAAAGAGATGTATCACCTCATAGAGCCTCATCAACACCATCTACTCACAGATCATCGGCCTACACACTTTTGTCAATGGAAGTAAAAGAACTAAGACTAAAAATGAGAAGAGAAGTAGAAGAATCAAGGGCATGCAGGAAAGAATAGGGAACAAGTTAGATGCACTCATCTCACACCTTGGGATAGCCACCTACCTCTACACATGAGCCTACACCATCCACTATTCCAATCCCCACTTACCAGGATCCAGAACTAACCTTTTCAATAGAGGAGCTTACTTCTACCTAAAATACTATTTAGGGGGATTTTACTTCACCTATGCCTCCTACAGATCCTCATGTCTAGACTTCAGATCTCTTTTGGGGTTGTATGTTTTGGGGAAACAAAATGTTAGTGAAGACTTTGTATTTTCTATTAAAATTCTATGATAACATGTATGATTTCTTTTATGACTATGATTAATAGATTATTAACAACTATTTATATGGTAAAGTTCAAATGTTTTTTAACAGTTGTTTCATAGATTCATTCATAAGAATTGAAATAGTTATTTGATGATTTAATATTTATCCTTTATGATTTTGATGATAATTACTTGAAGCTTGTTTAAAGTTTCAAAATACAAAATGCATGTTGCCTCTTAATATATCTATATTCTACTTATAGATGAAAATACTCTTCATTTTATGTTTTTGACAACTATTGCTAGAAGAACTTGAAAAGCATCTAACTCGAGCACTTCACATATTGATGAAAACATATTCTCTCCATGGTATCAAAAGTACACTTGTGAAAATATTTGAATTAATCTTTTTTTCACTGTGCATGATCATGATAACTACTAATTTTAAAGTTTAAATGGCAAACTTCATTATATATCAAATAGGATAGATCTACAACATCTTTTTTGAAGCCTTAACATTGATTGATAAGTTTTCAATAAGATTTATTTGAATGATGCACATAATATAAATGAGTATATTCAATTTCATGATCATCATTGTGCTTGGGATGAATCCTACCAATGGCAAACATGTTCGTTTATGTTTGTATCCTTTTAAGAACCCAACAAGACAGAGGGAGATTTATCTTTTGATTGCAAAACTCTTTTCCTTATTTCTTGAACCTTTTTAAATACTGACAAAAAGGGAGAGAAGAATTAAGAAATACTTGTTTTAATTGGTAAGACTTGTACTCCAAAGGATTATAAGTCTAAATCAGATAGGGGGAGTTTGCAAATATAAAAGGATCATTAGCACATTCCTTAAATGTCCCAAGTCTTCAAGTTTTGTCATTATCAAAAAGGGGGAGAATGTTAGGCTTATTATATATGATTTTGATGACAACAAAACTTGTTTTTGATTTTATCTATGCTAATGATAATTCTAGTCTAGAAAGCCTAAAATGAAGAAAAATATGCTTGCCATGATGATCACTATTGCAATGTCTTGTATGCAAGCATATTGTTTAAATTAATAAAGGATTCATTATGATTCATAGTGCATTAAAATGGTTAATAATGTGTTGAATCATAAATATGTCAAGTGCCTCATGGAATCATCAATTGAAAATATAATATGTGACTAAAGTATTTATCCATGCTCTATAACTTATAAAAATCATGTGTGGATAAACACATTTTGATAGCTGTGCTTCATAGGAATCATTATGATCTATAGTAAATTAATCTTGTTTATCATATATTGGATCATAGATGTACTTCTGCTTTAACATAAGCATATAGTTATCATCTTAAGCCTTTACTTGATATGATATGTGAACTTGAGAAGATCATAATGGATAAATACATCCTGATAGACATGCTTTACGTAAATAAAGTTTTTATCCCTGTCTTACAACTTGAGAAAAGCATAACGGATAAACACATCTAAATAACCATGCTTCATAAACACACTTGATTAAATTTATTATTGTTCAAAGCTCAATTCAGAATTTTATCAATGTTTGAAAGTTTATGAAAACTATATGGGTAAAAGTGTTTTCATTCACAATGGATAAATTCCAAGTTTCACAAATGGTGATGCACAAAAAAGTTGAGTGTAGGACGATAGTCACTTGTTGTAGGCGCCTGCAGATATCGCCTGCCATCTATAGACAAAATACTTCATCTAAAGATACTGCCTGCCAAATCACAACCACCTGCTAATACCATCTATGCTACAGTTGCTTGGTGCAACCGCTTGCCAAATTGCCTACGAATGGATAGCAAGATAGGTGTGGGAGTTTTTGCAGAAATCTAACCAAAGTTGCTTGGGGCGGTCGCCTACCATACCACTTGGTGCACAATCACTTGACACAGTAACCTACCACTTGTGCCTGCCAACTTCCTACGTTCAAAAATTTGAACCTTACAAGCTTTGAAGTTTCTTCCCACTCCTTCTAACGGTCAAATTTTTTAGTCTATTGAAAGGGAAGCTAAGGGACAATTCAAGGTTGAAGAAGCAAGGAGATTGAGCTTGAAACCATTCCATAAATCTTTGCATCCCTAGGCCAAGAGTTTTAAACTTTAAATATCATCTAAGAGCTTAATTTTTTTGTATCTATTCAAGGCCTACTTCTTTCATATATCCAAGGGAGATCTTGTGTTGCAAAGAGTCACTCAAAAACTAAGTCTTCCCAAAGATCATCAAGGAGCTTGAGGCTTCTAAGTGTTAAATGCGGATCAGCCAATCAAAAACCAATCCAAGTCCTCCAAGTGTTTTCGCTGCAAGTGATGCCAAGATTAAAAAGTTTCAAAGGCTGCATCAACATTATCTCAAGGGAGTTCGAAATCACTACAATGTGCTTATTGGTTTATCATTTATCTTTGTGCTTTAACTGCATGTATTCATTAGCCTAGATAGAGACATATCTTTGTACACAAAGTACCTATAAAGTTAGAGTTTCTGGTTAGCTCATGAAACCAGAGTTATGCCCCCTAGAGCTAAAATCCAAAAGAGTGCTAGGAGCACTGTGACTACACCCACTAGTGCTAGAATCTAGAAGAGTGTTGAGAGCACTATATTTATGCCCCCTTGAGCTGGAATCTAGAAGAGTACAGGGAGCACTATTTATACTTCTACTGTTGGATATAGTGGAACCCAAGACACAAGGTGTCTGTGTTCTTAGAAGAGTAGATTTAGGGACGGGGTGCTCGAACCACTATAAAAATCTAATTATTTGTTTGTTTGATTGCTTTACTATCGGTGCACTTTATTACTTTATTATTCATCTTATATTGCATAGCACACAAGCATGAAATGAGGAAAATTAATTTCATTGGGGTTAAGCAATAATTTTTCTACACCCAATTCACCCCTCTTCTATTGGGTTAAGCCACCTTATGGGAAGCAACATTCTTGATGCAGAGAAAGTTTGAAAGATATCATTATTTTCACAGCAAGCTGTGACTCCACCATGATCACTCCTAATGGTGACAATATGAGAGCTTTGTTCATTCTGTACTTTCATGAAATGATTTCAAAGAATGAGAAAGCCTCATCCTTAGATACAAAAAACATTACCAGGTACATCTATGTTGAATATACTATTTTAGACAGCTTGATTTTGATGATGAACATTCTTAACTAAGTATGTTTTGATAATGAGCAAAGACATGAGTGAAACATTAAAGTACTAACAATTTATTCTCAAGCACATTGCAAAAATATTATCCCATACTTAACTTGAGAATAATCTTCATGATGAGCCAAGGAAGAAACCAAGTAAATGCTCATGAAAAATAAGTATATAAATTACATATATACTTAAAACAAGAAAACAAAAATCTTAAAGTCTTCAAGGACACTTCGGAGTCAAAGTTCATCCCTTCGAAGCACAAAGTCACACTTCGGAGTTAGCCAATACATGCTTCAGAGTCAACAGAAAAGCCTTCGAAGTCATCATGTTATACTTCAAAGTTAACAAAAAAGCCTTCGTAGTCATCATGGTATGCTTCAGAATCAACAGAAAAGCTTCAGAGTCATCATGACATGCTTTGGAGTCAACAAAAAAGCCTTCGAGGTAATCATGGTATGCTTTGGAGTCAACAGAAAAGCCTTTGGAGTCATCATGGTATACTTTGGAATCAATAGGAAGGCCTTTAGAGTCATCATGATATACTTAAGAATCATCAAGTATACTTAGAAGTCTTTAAAACACTTTCCAAGTCAACAAGATATGCTTCGGAGTCTTCAAGCACACTTTGGTGTTAATTAGACAACTTCGGAGTTAATTAGATACACTTCAGAGTTAATCAAACATACTTTGGAGTTAATAAGACACACATTGGAGTTAATCAGACATGCTTTGGAGTCATGAAGTTACACTTTGGAGTCATGAAGATACGCTTTGGAGTTAGCCAGACATGCTTTGGAATCATCAAGATACGCTTCAGAGTTAGCAAGCAAATTTTGGAGTTGTCAAACCTTACTTTGGAGTCACTCTTTCTAAGGAATCAAAGGTTCGGAGATTCTGAACTTCTCTCTTCAAAGAATTGTCGCAAGTAAAAAGGACTTTCGTCACTTTGGAGAGACTAGAGTTTGTTCTTTGGCACATCCGAAATCATTTCTCTAACACATTGACTATTCACTCGCCACTTCAAAGGAACCAAAGAAGTTACTTTGGAGCGTTCGATAATCATGTGAATGTTAAGAGAATAAAAGTCAACGATAAAGTACCAAACCAATAACAAATTATTATAAAGTCAGATATCAAACAAAATGTAAGGTGAAAAAAATATTTTTGAATGTTTGAAAGTCTGCAACAGTTAGAACAGAAAAATTCCTCACCCTATAAAAGATACATTTATATGCAATACCAAAAAAAAAATACAAAAAGTTTTGAGCAGTCAAAATCTTACTTCAAAGTTCAACTCCAATAGTAACAATTCTATCAGAGCTTTCAAAATCCAAACCACTTCTCAAATAAGGAGTTTGAATCTCTTATTCTTATTACTTACTTATTCACTTTAAGTCTTTGAATTTATGTACAAGTCTACCTAAGTAAGAGGCCTTAATTTGTACACTTCTTTTTAGTATTTGATAACACAAGCAAAGTGCTTGGTGTTTATGTATTGAGATTAGCAAGTAGGAAATTTGTTGAAAGCATAAATTTTGTTGGTGAGCTTTGAAAACCAACAAGTTAAAAACGTTTCTAGCTAGCTTGAAAAACCAGTAAGTTGGTTGGTGAGCTTATAGGAAAACCAACATGTATTTGATCAGGTTGATCAAGTTGTTAGTGAAACCTGAAATTAGTAGAGGAAACTGACTCAAAGAAGTAGAGTAGGAACCTTAGAAGGGCCAAACCAATATAAAAATCTTGTGCTGCATGCTGTGCAATCTATTCTATTTATTTATTCAGCACTTTGATCTTTTATTTTGGCCAAAAATTTTAAAAACTCAATTCATCCTCTCTCTTGAGCTACCATTGTGTAAGGGACCAACAAGTGGTATTAGAGTAGGATTCACTATTTAAATTTTGATTACCAATATATTAACTTGTAAAGAGATTCAAATAACTAGTATGTTCCACAATACATCTACTGAAGGACAATCTACTTCCAGACCCCCTTTATTTGATGGAACCAATTATGGGTATTGAAAAATGAGAATGCAAAATTTTTTGACTGCCATAGATTACTAGTTGTGGCTTGTAGTAAAAAATGGAAAGAATGTCACTAACACTGAAGACAAATACACTCCAGAGGATATTCTAGCAATAGAATGTGATGTTGAGGCAAAGAACTACCTTTACTATGCAGAACTGCCTCTACTATGCACTAACCACTTCCGAGTTTGAAAAGATTTCTACTTGGAATTAGCTAAGAAAATTTGGGATAAATTTAAGATAGCACATGAAGATACAAATCAAGTAAAAGAAACTAAAATAAATCTTCTAGTGTAAAAATATGAAGCCTTTTCTATGAAGGAATCAGAAAACATTCTTAAAATATTTGGAAGATTTCAGAAAATCACTGAAAGCTTAAAGAAATTAGGAGAAAAATATGAAGAATCCAAACTAATAAAGAAAATCTTGCGATCTTTGCCTAGACACTAGATGCCTAAAGTGACTACTATACAGGAAGCAAAAGATTTAACAAAGGTGACAGTAGAAGAACTCATGGGATCACTCATGACCCATGAAGTCTTGATGAAACAAAAAGCACCAGATGAAGTTAAAGGTAAGAAAACAATAGCTTTACAAGCAGAATCACAGAGTGAAGCCTCAACTAGTGAATATGATGAGGATATGGCAATGATAACCAGAAGAATCAGAAACATGCTTAAGAAGAAAAGATTTAGAAACAATTCTAAGAAATTCAAAAGTAAAGATAAGAAAAAGGAAATTCCAATCTGTTACAATTGCAGCAAGCTTGGGTATATGAAATTTGACTGCCTAGAACCAGATAAAAAGTAAGGAGACAAGAAAAAAAGGTATAAATCTTACTTTGACAAAAAGAATATTTCTAATAATAGGAAATTTGGAAAGAAGAAGAAAGCTATGGCTGTATGGTAAATGCTGGAAAACATGATACAAGAAAGCTTGAATGAAAAAGAATAAGAAAATGAAGCTCAATTCAGCTCACTCAGCTCCAAAGAAAAAGATTAGGAAGAGCATCACATAGGAATAAGCTTTATGGTCATCCACAATGATGAGGTAAATTTGAAACCTAAAATTTCTGATCTTAAAGAAATACTAGATGAACTGTATTCAGATTTCAAAACATTAAAAGCTAAACATATGGAAACTAAAAGAGAACTTGAAACAATAATTAATGAATTCTCCAAATTAAGATAAGAGAATGCATTACTCAAAACTGATCAAAATATAAATATAGAACTTGAGTAAATCAAAGTAGAAAATCATGCTCTTAGAAGAACCTTAACTAGTATCATATTTAAACTTTAAACAAAGAAAGATATAAGAAGAAAGAAAAATCATAAAAGAAAATAATAACCCAAACAGAATATGATTTGGATTCCTAAAATAGTTGCTAAAGTTGTAAATACAACTATATATCCAAAAAACATATTAGTAGCATCTAAAAAATAATGGGTGCCAAAATATTCTGCTATTAACCCATTTGGACTCATTCCTAAATGGGTACCAAAAGTTATAGCTTAATTTTATTACTGTAGGTGTGTTTGAGAGCTACAAAGAAACAAAGAATAGCAAGTAGTACATTAATAGTGGTTGCTCAAGACACATGACAGGAGAATGGGAGCTATTCACAGAACTAAAAGCTAAAAACAGAGGAACAGTCACCTTTGAGGATATTGGAAAAGGTAGTGGTTGGAATTGGTAAAATTAGCCAACCTCCCTTTATTAAAATTTCAAATATTTTATTAATAGAAGGATTAAAATACAATCTTTTAAGTGTAAGTTAATTTTGTGATAATGGTTACAAAGTTGTATTTGAATCTCATACTTGTTCAATATTAGATAGTTCAAATTCAGTATATTTGGTATATTTAAATGATATCCAAGTCAAATATCTTATTGTAAATGATAATAAACCCATGTTGTGGCACAGAAGGCTAGGACATGCCAACAAAAATTTGATTGAAAGATTATATAATAAAGATCTAGTTGTTGGCTTAACAAAACTCAAATTTGATAATAAGTTGTGTGATGCTTGCATGAAGGTAAAAGAATCATTCAAGTCAAACAAAGAATTATATACCACTAAACTCCTTTAGTTTCTACATATGGATTTAGTTAGACCAACAAGAACAAGAAGCTACTGAGGGAAATATTATGCATATGTCATTGTAGATGACTTTAGTAGATTTGAGGTATTTTCCAAACATGTATAGAATAAACAAAGCTCTCATATAGTTGCCATAAGTAGTGATCATGATGGAGAGTTTGAAAATCATAGATTCACTAATTTCTGTGAAAATAATAGAATTCTTCAAACTTTCTCTGCACCAAGAGCACCCCAACAACATGGAATAACTGAAAGGAAAAACAAATCCTTGTAAGAAATGACATGGGCAATATTGAGTGAATACAGTCACCTATAATATTTTTGGGCTGAAACAATGAACACAGCATGTTATATTATTAACAAAATTTTTGCAAGATCCATACCCAACAAAACTCTATTTAAAACTATACTATGGCAAGAAACCAAATATTTCATATTTTCATACTTTTGGTTGTAAGTGCTTTATTCTTAACAATGGTAAAGAAAACCATGGTAAATTTGAAAATAAATCTTATGAAGGTATTTTTCTTAGTTATTCTATTATTATTAAGGCATTTAGAGTCTACAACCTAAAAAATATTACTGTAGAGGAGTCCATTCATGTAAAATTTGATGAAAGTACTAATTCCTTTAGGAAGTTAAGTGATTTTGTTAATGAGATAGGAGAACTAACAACATTAGTGGAGAAAATGAAAATACAAGATAAAGAAAGAGAACATCTCTAGTTAGAAATATAGATAGATGAAGAAGAAACAGATGATGGACCATCCACCAGTGATGTAAACAATGAAGTAACAATACTTTTCCTAAAGATTAGAGGTTCATGCATGATTACCCTGAAAATCAGATAATTGGTAATGTATGTATGAAAGTTAGAACTAGATCTTCTTATCACCAAATATGTGACAATTTTACTTTTATTTCTCAATTAGAACCAACTTGCATAGAACAAGCTTTAGAAGATAAAAATCAGATGTTAGCCATGCAAGAAGAATTAGATCAATTCAAATGAAATAATTTTTAGACTATTGTTCCAAGACCAAATCATCAATCTGCATAAGAACTAAATGGGTCTTTAGGAACAAATTAGATGAATCTAGAAATGTAAAGAAATAAAGCAAGATAGTAGCTAAAGGGTACTGTCAGAAGGAAGGTATTGATTTTGAAGAGTCGTATTCCCCTATTGCAAGGATTCAAGTTATTAGAATGCTTCTTAATTTGCATCTTATATGAACTTCAAGTTATATCAAATGGATGTAAAGAGTGCATTCTTAAATGGATTTAATAAATGAAGAGGTTTATGTAAAACAACCACTTAGGTTTAAAGATCCTCATAACCCAAATCATGTATTCAAACTTAAGAAAGCCCAATGGTTTAAAATAGGCTCCCAGAGCCTAGTATGAAAGGTTAAGCAAATTTCTCATTAAGAAAGGTTTTTCTAGAAGCAAAGTTGACACTACTCTCTTCATTAAGCATGTAACAAAAGATATTCTTATTGTTCAAGTTTAAGTTGATGACATAATATTTGGTACAACTAATGAAAATCTTTATAAAGAATTTTCTAAGACAATGCAAGGAGAATTTGAAATGAGCTTGATAAGTGAACTAAACTTCTTCTTGGGAATGCAAATTAAGCAAATAAAAGAAGGAATTTTCTTTAATTAAGTCAAATACATAAAAGAACTGCTAAAGAAGTTCAACATTGAAGATGGGAAAAGGTATGGAATACTAATGAGTACATCAATAAAAATGGACAAAGATGAAAAAGGTAAATTTGTTTAGCTAAAACTTTATAGAAGCATGATAGGATCTCTGTTATATTTAACTACTACTAGACCTGACATAATTTTTAGTGTATGTATGTGTGCTAGACTTCAATCAAATCCAAAAGAATCACATCTTATTGGTATAAAAAGATTATTTAGATATCTTTTAGATACACCAAATCCTAGATTATGGTATCCAAAAGGTTTAAATTTTAATTTAATAGGTTACTCAGATGCAGACTTTGATGGATATAAAGTAGATAGAAAGAGTATCTTAGGATCATGTCAATTTCTAGGATACATGATTATCTCATAGTTCTCTAAGAAACAAACATCAATTGCATTATCAACTACTGAGGTTGAATATATAATAGCAGGTAGTTGGTGTGCTCAAATCCTATGGTTGAAACAGTAATTAAACAATTTTAGCCTTAATGTTGTTGATATACCTATTAGATGTGATAATACTAATGCTATAAATCTAACCAAGAATCCAATTCTGTATTCTAGAACCAAGCATATAGAAATCAGACATCATTTCATTAGGGACCTTGTTCAAAACCATGACATTTGCTTAGAATTTGTTCTAAGAGAAAAACAATTAGCAGATATTTTTACAAAACCACTTCTAGAAGAAATATTTAACATGATAAGAAGACAACTAGGTATTCTAGATCCAAGGGAATAAAATGATTAATTGATCAAACAAATAAGTTACTCCTTTTGGTTCTCATCTATGTAAAACTTGAAATGAAATACATTGCATCTTTTCATTTTCCAAGAAGTGTTTTAATGCATATTTAATTATCTATCTTGGTAATGATACCTAAATAAACATGTATTTGTGGGGAAAAAGGATAATTAATAGGTATGCTAAAAACATAAAATCTAAAAACTCCAAAAACTCATCTTATAAAATTTTGGAGTCACTTAAGTCCAATGCTATACTTTATAACCTCCGAAGCTCACAAAAAATCTCACTTCGAAGCCTCTGAAGCCCAACAATAGCATCCAAAGTAATGCATCAAAGTATCCGAAACTCCAATTCTATTCGTTGCCTCCGAAGGACCTCTTTCGAAGCATCCAAAATAAAAACCCATTAGTTTTTCGGAGTAAATCCAAACTCAATAGTAAAATCAGAAAGTAGTCAATCTATTTAAGTGCTTGAAACCTCTCCGGAAACCTAAAATCCTCTTCTTCAAACTCTTGATAGTTCCCTTCCAAATAAGACTCTTCATGTTACCGCTCTTTTCAAATCTCAATTTTGCCTATCTCAATCTCTCTGCCTGTCTTCTCTAACATTTCACCCAGAAATCCCCATTTCCATTCAAACCCTAGCTTTCTCTATCAAAATGGTAAGAACTAAAGGAGCAGAAAGCAAAACAAAGGAAATAGATGATTCTCCACAAAGAAGAGGAACCAAAAAGTTCAGACGGAAAGTTGATACCCTTGAGGTAATTTTCAAAATAGCACCTTTGACTACTCTAGATTTTTAGAAAGATATAAGGATAGGAGAATAATAAAAGGAAAGATCTTTAGTTTTGAAGCCTTTGGAGAAAATGATATGCAGTTACAAGTATGTGACTGGTTAAGATACTAAGGTTGGAATGATTATGTGAGTTACAGAGAAAGTCTATATTCAAGACTTGTGAAAACACTTATTTGTAATCTCAACATAAAGATAAAAAAATTGTGGATAGAAGAAACTAAGATTGAACTATCTATAGAGAGTTTAAGAAATTGCTTTAAGCTCTTTGAAGAAGAAGAAGAAATTATATGGCCTTCCAAAGCAAAATTGTTCTCAAATTTTGCACAGACAGAAATAGATGAGAAAGAAAGTTATCGTCATGCTAGTCACCCAAATGTAGATCTCAAGCCAGCATATCTTATTGTAATGAATAATGTCTATCCTAGAAGAAGAGCTACTAATGATATGTCTGAAAAGGATGCCAAATTATGTGGGCATCGAAGAATAAAAGAAAATTGAATCTAGCCAAATTAATGATAGACCACATTAATTTAATCAAGGGCCCCACAAGATTTCCCCTACCCTATGGAATGGCTCTAATGAAGCTAATGAAGGAAGTAGGAGTAAATTTTTGAAATGAAAATAAAGAACTCCCAAGAAATACAGACACATTAGATGAGAAGACTTTGAAAAGGATAGGCTTTAAGCCGACCACACAAGGTTAGATCACTAAAAAACCCAGAAGAGCAACTCAATTAAAGGGATCCAAACCTAATGAAAGAATAAAAAGGGGAGAAGTCATAGAATAGGTCACAGAAACAAGGTAAGAAATCTCCTCACATGCTAAAAAAGAAGGAACAGAAAGATAAGAAATCATGAATTCATCAGCAGAAGCAAGAAAAGAATTCTCCAACAAAGAAAATCAATTTGAAGCTGAGAAAAGAGAAGATGTTCCAAGAGAGGAACAAAGTACTAGCAGAGAAGAAGCATTAGAGGAAACTTTGAGAGAAAGAGTATATGAGGAAATGAATGTTACTACAGCAATAGCAAGCATCCCATCTCACACTCCCATCAGATCCCCATCACCTATTAGACCTAATTCTTCTCATCAACCATGCACACTAACCACTTCATCAATTCCCACAACACAACTCATTCCACAACACCTTGAAGATAGGCTCACAATGATTGAACACTATATGTCTACTCTAGCTATTCAAATGAATAAAATTGATCATAATCTTAGCACTGCATGTCATCCATGATCTTAAGAGCTGATAAGATTGACCAAAGACTTAACTCTTTATAATCTCTGGCAGAGGTCGAGCCTATCCTTCCCATTTCTCTCTACCTCCAACCTATTACTACTCACCTCCACATCACTTCTCTCTAGTTAGAACTAACTCCCTCATCAACAGTAATGTCTGCATCTCATCCATCCTCTCCTGCAGATCCAGAGGTTGCTCAACCTGAAAGTGAACCTACTGAAATTGCATCCTCCTCTCTTCCAACACAACCTCTCTCAGTTCCAACTTCTAAAGTAAATCTATGTCGAGCAATTATTAGATATGGCAAATACTTCACAGTCCCAATTCATAGAATCCATTTTTTCCCCTAAGGCCAGCAATATGGCTGGAATAGACTTGGCTTGATCTCATTCGATCAGGAGTAGTAATCCCTGAACGGATTGTGGACCTTCCACCAGAATGGAACACACCCTCAATTCGTCCAGAGTGGAGAAGACCCCCCACTCCTGCAAAAACTCAACCACAAAGTCCTTACAGTCTCCTCCACTAGTTGTTGATAATCCTGATATTCTTCTCTGTGTATTTAATCCAATCAGGATGAATTTTTCTGAGTTTGAAAATAAATCCAAAATCAATTCTGAAGTTGCTAGAATATTTCTTTCTCAGTCTATCATTCTATCTCCTCAAGAATTTCCATTATCAAAACTTGAGTATCCTAACATTCTACATAGGATTCATCTTCTTCTTCCAAATCTTGCATTGATTCTCAAGGGCCACAAAAAACAAATTCCTATAAAGAGTCAATTATTCAAAATTACTCTTCTTCAGATGCTTCCAGCATTAAAGCCTCCTAGAAAAGTGTTTCCATCTTCCTTAGGTCCTCATTAATTCTTTACTCACATTAAGGAAGAATTCTCTTTCTACAACAATGCCAACCTAGAGGCCATTGCTAATAATCTCCCTCTCCCATATCCTCAAATTTCAAATCCCTCTATCCAAGACAGGATAAGGCAGATACAATATCAACCAGTCCCTCTACCAAAACCAAAAACTTCACCTTCTACCAAAGTCAAAACCAGCAACCCCTTGCAATTCCCAAACCAAAACCACAACCCAAACCATCATCTTTTACACCTTCATCTCAACCATTTTCTTCTAAACCCAAGAGGAAGCCAAAGATTCCACCTCCAAAGGAACACAAAAAGGCTCCTCTACCCAATCACCATGTATTACCAAGAGTATACAACTAGGATGAATGCAAATAATGAAAACCTCTTGAAAGGGCTTCCTGTAGTCTTTCCTGAGTTGCTAGACCTAGAATTTTGAGAGTGCATTGACTTCATTTATGTTTTAGACTGTTGATCCATTGCATACACCCATGAACCCCCATTAGCAATCCCAAAGGATCTATTTTTTATTCTACCCCATCCACCAAAAAGACCCAGAACACCCAAGCCCCCTCTTCCACCTCAAAAATATTTCTTTCCTAAAACCTATGAGAGAAAATCCAAACCATCAAGTTAACACTGTTGCCTTTTGCATTTCTCTCTTTATTGTAATTTTTTCTATAAAAAATCTTGACTTTGAGCATATATTGTATCTACAAATTTTTTATCAATGATAAGTTTTATATGTATGCATTTTGATCATGATTGAATATGAATATTCATCTTACTCCTTTAAACCATTTTGATTATGATAAAAAAGGGGAGAAAATGTGTTGAATGAAATGAATCTTTTTATGTACTGAATGTATGCATGAAAATTTAAAAATTTCTTTTGTATGAAATACAGTTAAAATTTTTGTGCATTCATTCGGGAGGATTTGTATTGAATTAATAAATATCTCTTGGAATTAAGTTGTTTTAAGATTATTGTTAGATAAATTTTGAAAGGTATATCACTCAATGTTTTGTCATCATCAAAAAGGGAGAAAATGTTAAACACATTATTTTAAATAACTTGATTTTGATGATGAACATTCTTAACCAACTATGTTTTGATGATGAGCAAAGACATGAGTTAAACATTAAGGTACTAAAATTTATTCTCAAGTACATTGCAAAAATATTATCCCATACTTAACTTGAGAATAATCTTCATGATGATCCAAGGAAGAAATCAAGTAAATGCTCATGAAAAACAAGTGTATAAATTAGATATATACTTAAAACAAGAAAACAAAATCTTGAAGTCTTCAAGGACACTTCAGAGTCAAAGTTCATCCCTTAGAAGCACAAAGTCACACTTTGGAGTCAGCCAATACATGCTTCAGAGTCAATAGAAAAGCCTTCGGAGTCATCATGGTATAATTTGGAGTCAATAGAAAAGCCTTTGCAGTTATCATGGTATGCTTCAGAATTAACAGGAAAGCTTCAGAGTCATCATAACATGCTTCAGAGTCAATAGAAAAGTCTTCAGAGTCATCATGGTATGCTTCAGAGTTAATAGAAAAGCCTTCGGAGTCATTATGGTATGCTTCGGAATTAATAGGAAAGCCTTCAAAGTTGTCATGATATACTTGAGAATCATCAAGTATACTTTAGAGTCCTTAAAACATTTTCAAAGTCAACAAGACATGCTTCGGAGTCTTTAAACACACTTTGGAGTTAATCAGACATACTTTGGAGTTAATTAGACACACTTCAAAATTAATCAGACATACTTTAGAGTTAATTAGACACACTTTGGAGTTAATTAGACATGCTTCAGAGTCATGAAGATATGCTTTGAAGCCATGAAGATACACTTTGGAGATAACTAGACATGCTTTGGAATTATCAAGATATGCTTTGGAGTCAATGAACATACTTTGGAGTTAGCAAACAAATTTTGGAGTTGTCAAACCTTACTTCAAAGTCACTCTTTCTGAAGCATCAAAAGTCAAAGAATTCGAACTCCTCTATTTAAAGAACTGTCATACATAAAAAGGACTTCCGCTACTTCAGAGAAACTAAAGTTAATTCTTTGACACATCCAAAATCATTTCTTTAATACATTGACTATTCACTCGCCACTTCAAAGAAACTGAAGAAGCTACTTCGAAGGATCCGATAATAATGTGAACATTAAGAGAAGAAAAGTCAGCGACAAAGTACCTAACTAATACTAGGTTATTGCAAAGTCACACATCAAACAAAATGTAAGGTAAAGAAAAATATTTTTGAATGTTTGAAAGTACGAAATAGTCAGCAATGGAAAAATTCTCTCAACCTATAAAAAATGCATTTAGAGGCAATACCAAAAAAAATGTAAAAAAATATATAAAAATTTTTGAGCATTCAAAATCTTCCTTCAAAGCTCAACTCCAATAGCAACAACTCTATCAGAGCTTTCAAAGTCTAAACCACTTCTCAATCAAGGAGTTTGAATCTCTTATTCTCATTACTTATTCACTTTAAGTCTTTGAATTTACGTACAAGTTTGTCAAAGTAAGAGGCATTAATCTGTATACCTCTTTTTAGTATTTGATAACATAAGCAAAGTGCTTGGTGTTTATGTATTGAGATAATCAAGTAGGAAACTTGCTGAAAGCATAAAAGTTTATTAGTGAGCTTTGAAAACCAACAAGTTATAAAAGTTTCTGGTTAGCTTGGAAAACCAATAAATTGGTTGGCGAGCTTGTAGAAAACCAATATGTATTTGATCTGGTTGATCAAGGTGTTAGTGGAACCTGAGATCAGTAGAGGAAACTGACTCAGTGAAGTGGAGTAGGAACCTAGGAAGGGCTAAAACACAATAAAATCTTATGTTGCATACTGTGCAATCTGCTCTATTTATTTATTCTGCATTTTGATCTTTTTTTTTGGCTAAAAATTTTAAAAGCTCAATTCAGCCACCCTTTTGAGCTACCACTGTGTAAGGGACCAATAATCTATTATAGTCATTAATAATGTCATATCTGTAATATTTTCCTCCTAGACTTTTAGTTCTAGTTAGTCAAACTAAGTCCATATATAATAATTGAAGTGGCCTAGTTGTGTGTACTTCCTTGTTTGGATTGAAAGATTCTTTTGCATGCTTTTCCTTTAGACATGCATCATACAACTGTCCTTTATCAAATTTTAGTTAAGTCAACTACAAGATCTTTTTTGTATAGTTTATCTATCATATCTTTGTTGGCATGTCCCAGTCTTCTATGCCATAATAAGGACTCATCATCACTAACAAGAGACCTAACTTAGATATCAAATAAGTCTACTATATACACATTTCAATGCCTTTTGACTAGAATTATAATTGAGTCATTTTGATCTAGGACTAAATAAATGTGAAATTCAAACATAATCTTATAGCCACTATTACAAAACTGACTGACACTTAAAAGATTATGCTTTATCCCTCAACTAGAAGTATATTTGAAATAGTAGTAGAATGTGGTTATCCGACCTTACCAATCTCAACCACTCTACCTTTCTCATTGTCTTTGAAGGTTATTGTTCTACCATGTCTCTCTTTTAACTCAATGAATAGCTCTTTCTTCCCTATCATGTGTCTTGAACAACCACTATCAATGTACCATATGCTGATTCTTGTGGCTCTTAAACACATCTGCAATGACAAGGTTAGGTTTTAATCTTTGGTACCCATTTTAGAATGGGTCCAGGTGGATTAGTGGCATTAAATTTTGGTACCCTTTGTTCCTTGGGTGCCACTATTCTAATTTCAAAGGATTGTATTGCATTTACTATTTCTACAACTGTCTTAAGAATCCAAACCATGATCTATTTGGTTCTTTATTTTCTTCCAGAGTTGTAGTTCCTTGTGTTGTTGACCATCTTGACATTTTGGTTTCATTCTAAACAAGGTGATGGTTAAGGTCTATCTTAAGGCACTATTTTCTGCCTTAACCTACTAAAGTTCTTGAATGGTGCATTGATCATTCTTGAGCTTGCAATTCTCATCCTTCAACTTGGAGCATTCATTGATTATTTTCAATAGCTCCTTCCTTGTCTCCTTCTATTTGGCTTTCAAAGCCTTGAAATTTACATATATACTTTCTAATTCATTAAGAAAATTTTGAGATTTAAGTCTAGAAGTTACTTCATCTTCATGGATGGCCATGAAGCTGATTCTGATGTGGTAATCTCCTTGATCTCCTTTTGTAGGTGACAATATGCAAAATTTTGCTTCATGTTCGTCTTCACTATCACTTGCACTTTCATGTAACATATTTTCAATCATTTCCCATGCTACAAGTGGTTTCTTCTTATTGAAACTTTTGTTGTTGCTGCTCTTGTTTTTCTTTTCAAGATAGGAGTTGTGTCTTTTGTTCTATTGTTCTCCTTGCCTCTTATCGGGCTTTTGGCCGTCATAACTCATGTGATTAGTGTTAAACTTAATAATGCATATGACAAAAACCAAGTTCTGATGATGAGCAATAATATATAAGTGAACATTTGTGGTACTAACAATTATGTACCCAAGCATTACAAAAATAGGTCCAAACATATAGGGAAGCATTTGAATATAGTGGACAACGTACACAGCGAATGATTAGTAAGCACAATCCACTGACCGAAAGAAGACAAGTATGATCAGAAAGAATGACACTAAAAATTTGAAAAGAAACTATCAAGTAAATCTATAGCTATGGAGCTCAAGCCTTGATGAATGATAAAATGAATCATCTACAGATAAAGTCAGTGTCAGATAGCATCTAACTTAGGAAGATTCAGACAAATCATTATACAAACAAGTTAGAAAAATTGCATATAATCAACACTTGTCCACAATACAAAGATGAATTCAGTTTGCAGAAGCAGAGATGAAATGAAGCTAAAATCAGACAAATGAAGAAGCCAAAATAGAATCAAAATTACTCAAGTATTTGTCTATTATATAAAACTCATCTAAAAACTAAAAAAGGCCAAGGAACCTATTTGTAATCTCTACAATAAATATAGAAGATGAAGAAGAAGTGGCATAACAACTACAGAAGAAAACTCTATCTATCGTTTTCATCTACAAAGAGTTGTTTGCAACTAGCTGCAGTCAAACCATCAGAAAACTTTTGAAGAAACAAGTCATCTATTACTTCCAATAGACAACCCATCATAAGAATGATTAAAAGGTGGATTCATCTACTCCCCACAACTTCATCTATCACTTACGATAGATAAACTAACGGACGAACCATTTGAAAAACTTTATCTATGATGTGCAAATTTGTCTGCTAATTTTAACAGACGAACCATAGATAAAGTTATTATGTCTACCAGAGAGGAGCTTTGTCTACCAAGAAAGATCGTCTACTACTTACAACAGATAAAGTCACTTTGGCTAATTAAAAGAAGACTTCTTCTAGTAAAAATCACCTCGTCTGCTATGAAGAAGCTTTATCTGCTCCACAAGGATTGTCTACTACTTACAACAGACAAAACTAAGGAAATTTTGTCTGCTAAAGAACACTGTCTGATGAGCAGTGAAGAAGAACTTCATCTGCACTTCAATAGTTCATCTGTTACTTATAACAGACAAACCAGAAGATGAAGTAAAATGCTAGAACAATCTCTGACAGAATTAAAAACATAAAGTTGTCTATAATGAATTTACTCAGAGCCACTTTGTCTATTACTTACAAAAGCTAAATTCAAGAGACAAAGTCCTTAGATAAATTATGACATATCATGATGAGTAAAAGCCACCTATGCCTGACATCACTGACTGAACTGTCCAGTTAAAATCTCATTCAAAGCAGATTTTATAAAGCAGACCGAATAATTCGAGATTAGTTGAAGATGGAAAGAAATTCGAAGGAAAAAAGTCAATAGGCTGATAAATGTTGCAATGTTCAGAGGCGGCGTCCCTTCAGGCTTAATGGGTGTCTTTCCATAATGGTGAAAGAGTTAGTCAAGCAGAAAAGTCTTCATCTGACTTGTTAAAATCAAAAAGGTATCTTCTTCAAGAATGGCGTTGTAGGCTTTCCAGTTACAAATGAGTCTCTCAAGAAGATAACTTTTCATTAGAAGAAATCAGAACAGTCTTTAACATTCAAAGGAAAGCCAACTACCTCCAATGGTCAAAAATTTTTGAAGCAATATAAAGGTAGTGTAGTGTCAATGAAGAAGGTTAAGGAAGCTGAAAAAAAAAATCAGAACAGAATTTAATCAAGTAACATCTCTCAATCAGGTTACCTTCCTCCTAAAAGTTCTATCTTAATTAAATACCTAGATTATTGATATCTAATGAGCTTCAGTGAGATATTATTTTATATATGGGCTTAATCTTTGTACAAATCAACCTAAGAAAAGAAGCAATGTAATGTGCAAAAAAAGTGTTGTTAATCAGCTATATGAGTTGGTAGTAAACTCAAGAAAACCACATTATATTAGTTATTGGTGAGCTCCAAAAAACCAACAAGTTCGTGTGTGATCATTGAAACTAATGAGTTTCCTAGTGATCTTGTAAGACTAAAAGAGTATTGGGAAAACTGTTTATGCCCCCTAGAGTTGTAATCTAGAAGAGTGCTAAGAGCACTCGTGTACTTCCATTATATGGGATATAGTGGAACCCAAGGCATAATGAGTTAGTGCCCTTGGAAGAGTAAATATAGGGATAGGGTTCTCGAACTGTTATAAAAGTTGTGCTATTTTTGTGTGTGTGTGTGTGTATTCATCTCTTTTGTTCTTCATTAAGCATACATTATCGCTCACATTATCATGCACACATGATAATTTTCTTGAAATAAGAATGACTAAGAGAAGTTGAATTTGGAAGTAAAATAGTTACGTTCATTAAAAAATCAGATATGGAAATTACATATGTACTACATCACTACTTCTTCTTAGCTCATTAATTTTTATTTGGCAATAATTTTTATATGCTCAATTCACCCCTTCCCTCTTGAGCTACTAATTTACATGGGACCAACAAGTGGTATCAGAGCAGACTTATCAAGTTAATTTTGACTATCAGAAGTTAACTTGTGAAGAGATTCCCATGGCCAAATCATTCCACAACATTCCTACTTAGGGACTGTTATTCACACGCTCTTATGCATTAATGATATATATTATAGATTCTAAAATTTTTGAAACTCCTATATGTCACTATGAATGTTAGAACATTAATATGTAGCTTTGTTGAAGATGCATTAGAAATTATGTGTAACAATGCTAACAAAGATTCAAGAGATCCCAAGCAATTGATTCTATGCAGAAGTTACAAAAATAAAAGAAGCCAAAAGAAGCATCCACAGGAGACAATCAAAAGTTGCAGTGTTAAGAGAAGTCAGAAGAAGCATTCAAGAATCCACAGGAGCTAAAGACAGTCATACAATCAAGAAAGCAATTTTTAATATCATATCAGTTCAAAAAAATGAGGTAACTTCCTAATCTAAATTTTCAAATCTTTAAGAAATTTATAATTGCCTTGAATGTCACTTGATTAATTATATATTATCTTGAATATCATACATACTAAGCCACCCATAAAATTGATAGTATATCATTCAGAATTGTTTATACATGCCTTATCGATTTGTCTATGCATATAAATAAATTAATCACTCAAAGTTTTGAAAATTAAAGACTTCTAATCATGATAAAACTAATTTTAACTCCTCAGATAATCTTGTTTATCTTAGATCAAAAGTAAATTGAAAAATACCATTATCTCATATCTGCCAACAGATGAAGTCATCACTTTGTCTGAAGCCACTCATGTTTGTCTGAAGCTCTCGAGGATGTACTCGATAAATCTCCTATTTAACCTCATATCAAACACTATTATCCCACTCATTATTGGTGAAAAGACGCCTCTTTCTAGAAGAAGGCAATTCAAATTCCCACTGTTTCCATCCCCACTCCT
Source organism: Pouteria campechiana (assembly GCA_036873735.1). Lineage (NCBI taxonomy): Eukaryota > Viridiplantae > Streptophyta > Magnoliopsida > Ericales > Sapotaceae > Pouteria > Pouteria campechiana. Next base: position 37,119 of record JAYJMB010007579.1, read on the forward strand.
CCTCTTCTTGGTGTCATTTTTCCTTGCTTATCTTGATGCCAAAAACCCCCAAGCTCTTCCACAACCAAACCCTAAAACCTCAGCTAACAGAAATGGTGGCTGTTAGAGTTACAAAGATGATTCCAGCATCCACATCTAGAAGAAAAACAAGCAGAAAAGAGTTAGAGGAACTACATGCATCAAGAAGAAGCAAAGTATGGAGAAACAGATTTCTAGAGGTAACTTTCCAAAATGATGAACAAAGTTACCAAGATTACATGAATAAATTTATCAATAAAAAAGTAGTAAAGGGTAGAGTCATTGATTTCAAAACTTTTGAGAAAATGAAGTTGGAGGTATATACCTAGATCAGCTTCCAAGGTTGGAAAAATCATATGAGTTGTAGGGACGAAAGCTATTCCAGAATGGTGAAAATATTTCTCTGCAATTATGACCATAAGAGTAAGAAATCATGGATTAGAAACAAGGAGATAGATCTATCCCCTAAAAACATTAGAGAATGTTTGAATCTTCCCTTTGTTGAAAGACATACATTTTAATGGCTAACACCCAGAAGAGAATTGTTCTCACAGTTGACCAGAACACCTATTGGTGAGAATGTAAAGAATCTAAATCCCAAGGATCTAGATGTAAACTTAAGGCTTGCTCACATTATCCTCAATAATAACATTCATCCCAAAGTTCGAAGTAGGGATAATGTTTATGAGAAAGATGCAAAGATTCTTTGGGCATTGAAGTACAAGAAGAAATTGGATCTTGCCAAATTGATTTCCGACCATATCTTTCAAGTCAAAAATCATCACCAAGGCTTCCTTTGCCTTATAGAATGGCAATGGATGAAATACTGAGAAAGACAGAAGTGGACTTATCATATGAAGTTTTAGAGGTATTCAAGTCCTTAGATATGGTCGATGAAAAAACATTAAAAAGGATGGGAGTAACTATACCATCAAGTGATATAGTCACTAAGAAGGACAGAAGGGCAAGATAACCAAAAAGGATTAGAGAAGAAGAAGAGGAGGAGGAGGAAGTAGTGAGAAGTGAAGAACATGAGCAAATAAATAGACACAAAAGGCGATAGAAGAAGAAGAAGAAGAAGAAGAAAAAGAATAGAATTGTTCAAGGAAGAAAGAGAGGAAACACCTTCAACAGTTGCAGTAGAAGAGACAAGAGCACTGAAAAGAGAAGCAGCAACTGCAGCAGAACCATCTCCACACAATAGACCAATTCCATCTCCCTTAAAACCTACTCACTCTTCTCCAGTAGTCCAACACATTCCATAAGGTCATGAGTCTCCACATCATAGTCCAACTCCATCTCCTTTTGTACCTGTTCATTCATCTCCACTTACCCAATACATTCTACAAAATCTTAAAAACAAGCTTCAAAATATTGAACTATATGTTGCATCTATGACACTAAAAATGGATTCATTAGACCAAAAGATTGAAACCTTATTCTCTTTAATGGAATCCATCAAAAACCAAAAGAAGCCAAATTTCGTTATAGATATTCACTCAGCCTCTCCATCCCCTCACTCAATTCACTCCTCTCCTACCTGACCTCATCAATCACCTCATTTCTCTTATGTTCCACCCTCACCACATCACACACCTCATAAATCTCCATCTCTTGCTTATCACATAGATCCTCCACTAGAATCTCCTATGTCTAATTCTGTATTTTCTATATCAGAGTCAACTATTCCAATAAGTAAAATCCGTAAATCTTTAAAATCTAGAGTCAACTATTCCAATAAGTAAAATCCTTAAATCTTTAAAATCTACTTCAAAGAAACATTCATCCCAAGAAAATCCCTCTTCACCTCAATAGAACATCAATCAATCCACCTTATTCAAACTTGTTCAAATTCCAAAATCTTCCCAACCATCTCTAGTCATTCCTCAACCACATTCAAACATTAGCCAACCCACTCCACCAAAAGTCATGCCATCCTCATTTAAATCATATCAATTTTAGCATCCCAAACTTCCAAAATAAAATCCCTCAATCCCTAAGAATTGAAAATTAAAAATGACCTTGAAGAAATTGAACATAGGCAACTAATAAACCAAACAGTTGGTTTCACTCTCCAATCACAAAATAAATCCTTCACTTTATCTGATCTTCCTTTTCCAAATTTTGAAGGCCAAGATTATCTTAACAGCATCATAATAATAAAAGAACCATCCAAAACCTTCAAACCTAAACCTCTTTCAGATGAAGATAAAATCATTGATAAAATCCTAAATGAATTCTCCCAGCAATCACAAAATACTGTTCCTTCCACAACACTAAATGAATTCTCCCAACAATCACAAAATATTGTTCCTTCCATAACACTAAAAGTTGAATTCTGTCCATCTATAATTCACACTTCTTCTGAATCATCTCCATCTACAACACCTCCTCTTGTTGAATCTCCTTCCACAATACTTGCTCTCTCTATTGTTGAACCATTTCCTTCAACCACCCATCAATCCTCTTCTAGTGTTCAACCTTCTACAAGGATCAAGGGTTCAATCTCCAGGCCTTCAACAAGCAAAACTCAAGGAGTTGAACCTACATCCATTCCTCTAGCACAATCTCCATGACACATGCCACCTTTAACGATCGAACAAATGCCAACATTGTAGGAATTCATCATGGCAAGCCTACTCCATATCCAGAGCTATTAGATGATAACTATCGAGGGGGCATTAAACTCATTTGCCATCATGAGATAGCTCCAGATCCTCTTATGCTAAGTATGACCATTTTTGAAAGATGGTCAAGTACCAACAAGATCAAGGATTACCTCTTCCTCATCTAATACTAATGGATCTTGACTACCTTAGGCGAATTCAAATTGTCCTTTGTGTCTCAAAGGCTCTCAATGTAAAACTTCCATCAGAAAAATGAAGTCTTTTAGACAATTATGATGTACATTGTATATATCTCACATTAATGAAATTATTTTTGGAGAAATTTTTAGTTATTATCACTTACATTATTGAATCTTTATTTCCTTTCTAGAATTTATCTTTTTTATTATGACAAAAAGGGAGAGAAATATATGCAATGGGTGAAAATATGAATGAAAACAAGACCATACATGAGTAAAATTTAATGATGGTACCTACTCAAGGGGAGCTGAGCACATGAACCAAAATCTAAAAATAGGAGAAGTTAAATAAGTAAACTGAGTACTAAGTCAGGGGGGTCATAATACATTTATCCATGTGTAAATTTCATTCACACTAATAAGTATTATCTCTGAAAGGTATTTCACTTAAATATTTTATCATCATCAAAAAGGGGGAGAATGTTGAACTAAATAGTGCATATGGAAAATAACCAACTTTTGATGATGAGCAATAACATATGAGTGAACATGTGTGGTACTAACAATTATGTTCTCAAGCATTGCAAAAATATGTCTAAACATATAGGTAGCATTTGAATATAGTGGACAGTGTACATAGCAAATGCATTAGAAAGCATAATCCACTAAACGAAAGAAGACAAGTATGATCAGAAAGAATGGCACTGAAACTTTGAAAATAAGTCATCAAGTAAATTTATAGCTATGGAGCTCAAGCCTCAATGAGTGATCAAGCAAATCATCTACAGATAAAGTCAGTGTCAGATAGCATCTGCCTTAGGAAGATTCAGATAAATCATTCCACTAACAAATCATAAAAATTACGTAAAATCAACACTTATCTGCAATACGAAGATGAATTCAATTTACAAAAGCAAAGATGAAATGAAGCTAAAATTAGATAAATGAAGAAGCCAAAATGGAGTCAAAATTACTCAAGCATTTGTCTATCATATAAAGCTCATCTAAAATTTGAAAAGGCCAAGGAACCTATCTGTAATCTCTATAGAAAATATAGAAGATGAAGAAGAAGCGGCACAATAACTACAAAAGAAAACTTTGTTTGTCGTTTTCATCCAAAAAAAGTTGTTTGCAACTAGCAACAGTCAAACCATCAGACAACTTTTGAAGAAACAAGTTGTCCATGCCTCAACGAGTCATCTGTTACTTCCAATAGACAACCCATCATAAGAATGACTAAAAGGTGGATTTGTCTGCTCACCACAACTTTGTCTATCACTTATGATAGACAAACCAATAGATGAACTATTTGGAAAACTTTGTCTGTGACCTGCAACTTTGTCTACTAATTTCAATAGACAAGCAACAAACAAAGTTATTATGTCTATCACAAAAGGAGCTTTATCTGCCAAGAATGATCATCTATTACTTACAACAGACAAACCCACTTTGACTGATGAAAAGAAGACTTTGTCTGGTAAAAGTCATCTCGTCTGCTGTGAAAAAGATTTGTTTGTACCACAAAGATTGTCTGCTACTTACAACAGACAAAGCTAACTCACTTGATAAAGGAAACTTTGTCTACTAAGAGAACGCTGTCTGATGAGTAGTGAAAAAAAAAGACCTTCATCTGCACTTCAAAAGTTCATCTGTTACTTATAACAGATAAATTAGAAGATGTAGTAAAATACTACAACAGTCTCTGATAGAATTGAAAAGATAAAGTTATCTATAATGAATCTACTCAGAGCCACTTTGTCTATTACTTATAAAAGAAAAATTCAAGAGACAATGTCCTAAGATAAATTATGATATATCATGAAGACTAAAAGCCACATGTGCTAGATATCACTGACTACACTCTCTGATCAAAATCTCATTCAAAGTAGATATTATAAAGCAAATCAGACAATTCGAGATTAGGTGAAGATGGAAAAAATTCAAAGGAAAGCAATCTACATTTTGATAAAGGTTGCAATGTTCTAAGGCGGTGTCCCTTCAGGCTTAATGGGTGTCTTTCCATAATGGTGAAAGAGTTAGTCAAGCAGAAAAGTCTTCATCCGATGTTTACTAAAATCAAAAAGGTATCTTCTTCAGTAATGGCATTGCAGGCTTTTCAGCTACAAATGAGTCTCTCAAGAAGATAGCTTTTTAGCAGAAGAAATTAGAACGATCTTTAACATTCAAAGGAAAGCCAACTACCGCCAATGGGTAAAAATTTCTAAAGCAATATAAAGGTAGTGTAGTGTAAACTAAGAAGGTTTGGTAAACTAAGAGAAAAATCAGAATAGAGTTTAATCAAGTAACATCTCTCAATAGGACTACACTTCCTCCTAGATAATCAGTCTCCATTACACTAATAAACTATGAGCCTAAAAGTTCTTACTTAACTAAACACCTAGAGTATTGATATCTAATGAGCTTCAATGAGATATCATTTTATATATGGGCTTAATCTTTATACAAATCATCCTAAGAAAAGAGGTAACATAATGTGTAAAAAGAGTATTTTTATTCAGATATATGAGTTGGTAGTGAACTCAAGAAAACCATATTGTATGAGTTATTGGTAAGCTCCGAAAAACAACAAGTTTACTAGTGATCTTTGAGACCAGTGAGTTTTCTAGTGAGCTCATGAAACCAGAAAAGTGTTGGGAAACCCCAGAGTTATAATCTAGAAGAGTGCTAGGAGCACTTGTGTACTTCCATTATATGGGATATAGTAGAACCCAAGGCACAATGAATTAGTACCCTTGGAAGCGTGGATTTAGGGACGAGGTTCCCGAACCACGATAAAAGTTGTGTTGTTTATTTGTGTGTGTGTGTGTGTGTATTTGTTCATCTATTTTTTTCTTCATTAAGCATAACATTATCACTCACATTATCATGAACACACGATAATCTGCCTGAAATAAGAATGAGTAAGAGAAGTCAAATTTGGAAATGAATCAGTTATGTTGATTAAACAATCAGATATGAAAATTACATATGTACTGCATCACTACTTCTTCTTAGCTCATTAAATTTTATTTGGCTATAATTTTTATATGCTTAATTCACCCCTCCCCTATTGAACTACTCATTTACATGGGACCAACACCAGTCTTGCCACAATTATAGCACATAGGAGCATCTTTTCTTTTGCTTTATTTCTGACATTTTTAGAGTTACTTCCAGTCTTTCTTCTAAACATGGTTCTAAATCTTCTGCTTAACATCGCCATGTTGTCATCATTTTCAACACCACTTGTCGATGCTTCACTTTATGAGTCATCTTCTAATTCAACTCTCAATGCTATTGATTTCTTTCCTTTTTGTTCTTTTAGAGCTTTCTCCTTCATTAGAACTCTATGGGTCATAAGTGAACCCATTAATTCTTTGATTTCATCTCTTGCCTCTTGGATAGCTCTGACTTTTGCCATCTACTATCTTGGAAAAGATCTTATAATCTTTTTCACCAATTTGGGTTCTTCATATTTTTCACCAAGATCGCTTAATCCATTGGTGATCTTTGAAATCTTCCAAATATTTTTGATATTATTTCATTATCTTGCATATGGAAGGCTTCATATTCCTGTATAAATAGGTTAATTTTGGTCTCCTTAACCTGATTAGTACCTTCATGTATAACTTTGAGTTTATCCCAGATTTCTTTTACTGAGCTACAAGTAGAAATATTTTCAAACTCAAAAGGTGATAATGCATAGTAGAAAAACTCAAAAGGTGATAATGCACAGTAGAGGTTGTTCTTAGCTTTAGCATCTCTCTACTATTGCAATATTTTCAGTATTATATTTATCCTCTATGTTTGTGATAGTCTTTCCATCGATGATTTGCCATAACTTATAGTTGATGGCTATCAAAAAGTTTTGTATACTCATTTTCAGTACCCGTAGTTGGTGCTATCAAAAAATGGGAGACTGGTGGTTAACTATCCTTCAACTATGGTGTTGTGGATAATATTGGCCATAGGGATCACTTCAAGCACTCAAAATAACTGGTAATCAAGGTTAATTGTTGAATCCTGCTCTAATACCAATTGTTAGCCCTGTCCTAAGGTAGCTCAAGAAGAGGGGTGAATTGTGCTTTTAAAATCTTGGCCAACATAAAACCAAAGTGTTGTAATAATTAGTAAATGAATCACGTAGCATAAAGCAATTTTATAGAGGTTCAGCCCACAACACAGCATCTACTCCACTCTTTGAGTTTGCCTCACTCACTATACTCAAGTTCCACTGATCACCAGTTGATTTTTTTGAGCTTAACAACAAATTTTTACACAGGTTGGTTTTCCAAAAGCTTACCAACAAACTTATCCCAGTTAGTTTTCAAAGCTAACCAATAAACTTATCTCAAATCAACAAGCCCCTTGCTTGCTATCTCAATCAATAGAGAATATACAATAATAAATTTTTCTTATATAAGCTATGTTTGTACATAATTAAATGCAATAATAAAATATATAACAATGAATACAAAGAGTTTTAGATTCCCTTAATTTGCTATAGAGGAAAAGCTTTAATTACAGATAGCTTTTTGGCATTGTGGGGTTAGAAGAAAACTAAATGTCTAATAGTAAATGCTCTTGTTTTTTTTCTCTTTCTTTCTCAAAGATATCTAATTTTTGTAACCTTTTTAGAACGGCCCTTCTTTACTCCTTTTATAGCTAAATTTGAATTCTGCCTATTAGAGAAGACAACGTTCATTTAATGTGAGTGAATTGACAAGATTTTTGGTCTGTTGAAGCTTTCTCCCTGGTTTTCATGTCTAAGATCTGTTAAGTCATGTCTGAGTTCAATTTTCATATCCAGAGTTAATATTGATCATATCCAGAGTTAATTTTTTGGACTTGATTAACTCATTTAGCCAGAAAATGACTGCTTGGCTATGTCTTAAAGTGAAGTATCATGTTTAGGGTTCAAATAGTTATGTCTAGAATTAAATTTCAAACTTAGACTGGTGCTTGGCTTGCGGCTGACTTCTTTCGTCCATGTATGAAAATGATTTGCCATGTCTGGATCTGAGTAGTCATTTCTAAAATTATTATTTTGGACTTGGATGAACCATTCAACTTGCAGCACCATATTAGGTCATATCTTAAAGTGAATCACCATGCCCAAAAACAATCTCCATAACTGTAATTAGGATTTTGGACTTGGATTAGCGCTAGTTGCATTTTGTTACATGACCTGATCTTGGTTATATTCAAAGTTAAGTTTGTTATGTTCAAGGTTAATATTTCAGTCTTACGTCTTCAGCTATGGCTATTCGAACTTGGATTTTTGGATGACTTCTAGACTTGAGTTTGCGGGCACATTTAGTTTTTCTCTTCAGTCTTTGATGGTGTATGTGTTTGGATTTTATGTCCGATAATGGTTTCTTAGATCCGATTGATAGTTTTTTTGAGGCATGTGTAGGATTTATTTCACACACTGCTTCTCCAAAGTTTCAGTGTCATTCTTTCTCATGTGAGCATTTATGTTTTCTTCCTCATAATCTAGTGGTCTTATTTCTGATATTATCTTGTGTGCACTATCCACTTATGATATTTCCCTGATATATTATTCATTACTATTCACTCGGGAAATAATGATTAGTAGCTTAAACTTTCACTCATGTGCATTTGCTCATCATCAAAACTTAGCTGGTTAAATATGTTCATCATCAAAATCATGCCTAATGAAGAGATTTGGTCCAACACTGTGAAGCATAAGAAGAGAGTAGATATTGCTCAAATCATAACTAATCAGATGTACTTGGTCAAGACATCTAACAAGTATTATCTTTCTTATGGGATAATCATGAGCAAATTTCTCAAGATAGCCAATGTTGATCTTTTCATAGAAGATGTAGAAGAATTCATGGAAAGAGAAACAATAAACAAAGATACATTGAAGAGAATAGGCTTCAAATCAACTCCACAAGGCTGGATATCTTAGAAGCTAAGAAAAGAAGAGAAGATAAAGAAAACTAGAAAGAAGAGAAAGTTAAGAAACTATGGAAGAAGCCACAGACATAAGAGAAGAAGCTACAGGAAGAAACGAAGAAGAGAAATTTTAACAACATTTATACATACCCTAACCTCATCAATCCACTTACTTAATTTCGTAGAATATTAATTCCACAAAACATTGACATTATTCTTTTAGCTCATCTACTACCCATTCATACAAGGTTAAGTAACCTTGGAATCCAAACCTTAAATCTCAACCTTAAGATAGAATCGATTTGGGAATCATTGCTTCACAAACTAGATGCATTGAGTGTTCAAATTGAAGCTATCAAAATCCAACCTCAAAGCCAACATTCATGATCCTATTCACTCAAATCATTTCCTCACCAACCAATTCACTAAACTCCTTCACCCATCCATTCCCCTACACACTTACTATCTCCCACTTCACACTCATTCACTCTAGCTCTAGAAGTTGTCTAGCCTGAAGTTGAACCCTTTAAAGCTATTCTTCCAACCCCTCCTAAAACATAGCCTTCTTCAGTTTTTCCAAAATTTCTACCCATTGAACCATCACCAATTCTTTTGGAAGATTATCTTTCAAATACCTATAGAACTCTCATTAGGTATCAAAGACCCTTGTCTATGATAGATTCCATTCCTCCAGGACTAATAGAATATCTGTATTGGTCTGACTCTTGGGATTCACAAGATATCCCGACCAGATATGATAGATTCTATTCACTAAACCATAGGCAACCCCACAATCTCCTAGCAAGAAAATAGAAGAATCCTAACTTTCTTATGAGAATTTATCATTCCATCAAAATGACATATTTTGAATTCAAGGAAAGATCAGAAATCAATGCTATCATCTCTAACATGTTTTTATCCCACAATGTCAATATTTCTCCCAAAGAACTACCCTTCCCAAAATTTACTGACCTTGTTACTCTTTCCAAAATTGAACTTCTTCCTGATCCTCTTCTGTAACACCTAGGGTATTAAATTTTGAGTAATGATGTGTTGAAATACATTATAATTGTCCTTAGTGGAAAAAATTTTCACTATTATGTTTGAAAATGAATTTTGAAGTTAAGTATGAGGCCATATATCGAATATGATTTGGACTTATATGATGAAAGTTTTTTGTATTTTGGGAGCTAGCAAAATATAGTGGGTGAAAAATGGATGAAAAGTGGGCTTAAAGTGGGTGAAAAATCCATTATTTTAGGAGCTAGCAAACTAGCACCGGCGGCGCCAAAATGGGCACTGATGGCACCGATCGTCTTTAAAGAGGCAGGCGGAGACAGCAAGGGGGTGTTGGTCGAAGGTAGTGGCGTCAGGCGAAAGCAGCGAGATGGCACCAGCAATGCCAAAATGGGTGCCGGTGGCACTAATTGATGGTTATAAAAGCCTGACTCAATTTTCTTTGCCTAACTCATTACATTTTCTGAGTTTTCCGTCCAGTTCTTTCTCCCCTTTTGCCCTAGCCCTGTTTAACTTGATTTCTAGCCATTTTAGCTAGAAACTTATCTTTACTAGCTGGAAAACTTGTGATCTTTTAGTTAAATCCAATTTTTACCCATTTGAAATGTGAAAAATAAAAGAAAATGGAAGAAACATCGAATTTTCACAAAATGGAAGGAGCAACAAGGAGCTGGGATTGTGGTCCTTCATTTGGGGAGGACAGCTAAGCTTGAAAGTGGAGGTAACCTCAATTTCCCAACCAAATCTCAAATTTGATTTTAGGGTTTTAGGAAAATGATGAATTTTTGGGATGAAATTGATGTATGTGCTTATAAATTCATGGGAGAATGGTTTAATACAATGATTATGATGATTTGGCATTAGAATTATAAAAAATGCAAAGCTAGGGTTTCTATGAATAGTAGAAATTGGGGAATTCTTAATCTTTATTGAGTTAATCATAGTGTAAATGATTAGTGGCATAATTAGTATGTTTTAGAACACGTATATAGTAGTTTAGACTAGTAGAATTGAGTTGTGGGGTATGCCTTAGTTAGGGTTTAAAGAGGATTTTTGTGAATGGGTTTTGTAAGCCATGAATTGACTAGATTAAAAAGCTTAATTGAGTTGTTTACATGTTATTTAAATGTTAATCATGTAAGATACCAGATAAATATACCAAGAAAGAAGGTTTTTTACGATAATTGTGGAGAAACCCTGAGTTAACTAGTGTTTATCATATATTTAATCATCATAGCCTGAGATTGGCTTTGAAAGGAATATTAATATGATGTCATGTATGGGTTACATGATTATGAATGACATTATTACGCTATACAGGATGATCTAAGAAGGATAAAAAGACAGAGCTGAAGGAAAGTGGTTTGTAGCTAAAGGCCTAAGGTAATTGGTGGGCCCCTGTCTAATGTGAATGAATGGATGGGATAGTAGATATCCCATATTTGTTCTAGGCATGTGTCTTTTGTATGAGGGATTGTGGATATCACATGCTTGTTTAAGACTAGTGTTTGTCAGGTATGACAAATGCATGAATGATTGAAAGCATTAATCACAAAACATCACAAATAAACCAACAAAACATTCTCAATAACATACCTCATTATCTACATCATGAAATCCACATAAGTTCCATCTCCCCTCTAGAAAGAGGAGTTTAGATACACATCATTGAATACAAATCCATAAGATAAACATTCCACATTGTCTAAAATTTGAATCTACACTTTAATCCACAACACAAATGAGAAATGTAAATGAAAACAATGGAATATTGATGATTGGAGTGGTAGAAATCTTCTCCTTTGATGCTCAGCTTGAAATATGACTTGAATCTTCCTCCCAAAAGCCTCTTCAAAAACCCTTTTCTTTCCCCTCACCCACCAAAAATAAGTTTTATGGTGCACAAGAATGGGAGAAAATGTCCACACTCATGAAATGGAGTGCCGTGGGAG
>JAYJMB010007580.1:0-10089 GCA_036873735.1 Pouteria campechiana
ATTCCATACATTCCCCTTCCACAAACACAAACTTCTCCTCCATCACCACCACCATCAGTTCCAATCATAGAAGATAACTCTCACACTTCTTTGTATTATATCTAGATTCCATCATGATATGAAAATCACATGGATTTATTGATGGAATATATCAAAATAAGAATATTTTTCCTAATAGAATAGAGGAAATGCCACCAAAATGGGACCCCCCTATGAACCATCCACCATAAATTCCTCCACAAAGAAAAGTTGTTGACGATAATCCTGATTTTCTCCTTCGTATATCTAATCCAATCAGGATGCTAGAGTCAAAGTTTAGGATTAGGTTAGAAATCAACTCTGAAGCTATTACAATGTTTCTTTCTCAAAATATTCATCTATCTCATCAGGAATATCCATTTCCTGAACTTGAAAATCCTAACATTTTTCATAAGATTCTACTCCTTGTTGATCCTCCTTTAACTCCAAAGAACCACAAAATTCACATCCCTGATAAAGAATTAATTCTTCAAAATTACTCTAAGAAACTCCTTCAAATGCTTCCAATGTCAAAACCTCTAAGAAAAGTGTTTCCATCTGCATCAAGTCCTCATAAATTCTTTATTCTCACTAAGGAAGAATTCATTTTCTACAAAAATGCCAACCTAAAGGCCATTGCTAATAATCTGCCTCTCCCATACCCTCAAAAGGATGATCCTTCTCTCCAAGATAGAATATTGCAAACACCATCTCCACCAGGTTGTCAACCTCTTCCACCACCTTCTTCACCCACTTCAAAAGCTAAACCTCCCAGAAAACCACCTCCTTCCACTACCAAAATAAAAAAAAAAACCACTTGCTGTCCGAAAACCAAAACTAGCCCCAAAACCAAAACAAAAACCAATTCACAAACCAAAACCATCACCTTCTTTGTCTCATCCATCCACCTCAAAATCGAAAAGGAAGCTTAGAATTCCACCTCCCAAAGAGCACAAGAAGGCTCCTTTTGAGAGAATCACTATGTACCATTAGGAGTATCAAGCTCAAATGAATGCAAACACAGAAAATCTCTTGACAGGGCTTCTTGTGGTTTTTCCTAAACTATTGGATCCAACATTTTGAGGGAGAATTGATCTCATCTATGTTCATGATTGTGGACCCATTGCATATACACATGAACCTCCTATGGCAATTCCAAAGAATCCATTTTCATCCCTCCTCCTCCACTAAAAAGGGCTAGAACATCCAAGCCCTCTCCCACCCCATCTTCCTCTTAACCTAAGCCACCTCTTCCACCTCTTCAAGATGTCTTTCTCAAGACCTATCAGAGAAAACCCAAACCAACTCAATAGATCTGTTGCATTTTACATTTTTTTTCTCTAATGTAATTACTTTTGTATTTTCTCTGATGCATCTAAATTGTATCTGAAATTTTGAAAAGTTTACTATATATGCATTTTTTTCTTTCACATGATTATATATAACTTTTGATGATTGTTTCCACCTTTTTGATTATGACAAAAGGAGGGAGAAAAAGTGATAAATGTGATAATGTGATGATATGTACATTGAAAAATTTTGTTAATAGAAAATAATATGCATCAATTTAGGGGGAGTTAAACTAAATTAGCCAATTGAAATTTTTTTGAAATATCTGCAAAATAAGTTACATTAAATTTATTATTAGATAAGTTGTGAAAGGTATATCAATCACTATTTTGCCATCATCAAAAAGAGGGAGAATGTTGAGCCATGTTAACTAGCTTGATTTTGATGATGAACATTCTTAACAAGTATGTTTTAATGATGAGAAGATTAGAAGATAATTGAAAAGTGTCAAAGAAAAATGCAAGACAAGCTTCGGAATCCTTACAATGTATTTCAGAATTGTCTCAAGCATATTGTAGAGTCTTTTTCAAAGCTTCGAAATCTTATTGTATACTTCAGAAACAACAAGACAAGCTTTAGAGATAATCAGCTATGCTTCAGAGAATCTAGAGTCATGCTTCGGAGTAAATTCAAACAAGCTTAGAAAATGTTAAACAAAGCTTCGGAGATGTTAAACAAAGCTTTGGATCACTTTTCTGAAAGCATCCTAAGTTCAAGAAATCCAAAGGTCTTTCTACAAATGACTATCGTAACTAAGAAGGATTATAATCACTTTGGAGAATCTGAAGAAAACAAATTAGATCCAAAATCAATTAAGACATCATCTATTCACTCGTCTCTTAAGAATATCTAAAGAACCAACTTTGGAACACTTAATATGAAAGTGAACATTTGGAAAAGTCAGCAACAAAGTCGCAAACTAATCCTAGATTGTAGCAAAGTCAGGCATCAGACAAAAGATAAGGTAAAGAAAAATGTTTTTGAACATTTGGATGTCTCTTGAAATTAGCAATGGAAAAATCTCTATCAATCTATAAAAGAGAGATTCAGAAGCAAAAGATAATAATGATTGAATATAATTGAATATTAGGGTGGCGGCCTAGATGGCCTAGTATTGAGATGCATGATTAGCATGTGGGCCTAGAGGACTTGGAATGGATATGATGATTAAAATGGTGTGATGAGGATTATGATGGTGTTTCAACAGCAGGGGATTAATAGGACTAGAATACTTAGGCTACATAGCCTGGATTATGAGATTGTATGTGTTGAACAACAAATGGGTTATTTGCAGATGTGTATTTACTCATGTGTGACTATGTGTGTTATTAAACTGATGTGTGATGTCCATGTTGGGTGACTGTAAAGGTTGTATGGATATGTAATGCCTCACTTTCTAGGTGTTACTATAGGGTAATATCACGAGAAACTCTAGATAGAATTTCCCTTGTAATGTCTACCGTTAACCTATACAATCCATCATCATATATAATTGGGCATATAAAAATTATAACAACTAAACATCATACACCCACAGCTGGCCAAAATTAATAATCGCATTGTGATGGTGGCAATTAGATAGATTTCATGCCTATCCTATATCATGACATGCCAACCAACTTAGTGTATACACATTTATATGTAGCATACACACCACATTTAGAATTTACAATTTTTATACACATTCCAAAATATCAAAAAGAAAATTTTATATTGGTGATGCTCAACAGCTACTACTCATGTTCTATCCCAATCCTGAGTCCTAACCCCACGTTGGGCTTCATCTTCAAGCCTATCATATAAAAACTAAAATTTAAACAAGGTGAGTCCAAGTAACTCAATAAGCTAGTATATGAGTTAATATTAATTAAACATCAAAGTGTGATATCCCACATCGCCTAGGTGAGGGAGGGAGTCCTAGGCTAAATATGTGAGCCTCGGTTGCAAAGGTAGCACCCGTTTTGGGCGGGTGCAGGATGGGCCCGGAAGTGCTGGTGAGGTTCCTGTTAAGGATGCACTGTGTGCTAGAAGGGATAAATCCGTGAGTCTGGTGAGGTTTTTGGTAAGGATGCACTAGGCAAAGCGGACAATATGTGCTAGAGCACCGGGTCATTACAATTGGTATTAGAGTCGACTCCCAATAGTCTACAGGGGTGTGTGCCATGAGGACATGGCAGCCCTGAGGAGGGGTGGATGTGATATCCCATTTTGCCTGGGTAAGGGAGGGAGTCCTAGGCTAAATATGTGAGGCTTGGTTGCAAAGGTAGCACCCATTTTGGGCGGGTGCAAGATGGGCCCGAAAGTGCTGGTGAGGTTCCTGTTAAGGATGCACTGTATGCTGGAAGGGACAAATTCGTGAGTCTGATGAGGTTCCTGGTAAGGATGCACTAGGCAAAGCGGACAATATGTGCTGGAGCACCGGGTCATTATACAAAGTATTACAATCATAAGATATTCATATGCATAAGTGCACAACATATAGTGTCTAAAACTAATGCAATAATGAATCTTTACTATTCTCAACTTAGCATTATCTCCAATCATCTCAGGTAAGTCACATATACTAGGCCATCCAAGCCTCCCATCCATCCTAGCATAATACATCTAGCCATATAGGTCCTCATGCCATTCCGGTGTACCATATCAGGCCATTTAGGCCACTACACCATCCAGACATACCACATTTGGGCATATAGGTCACCATGCCAACTAGTCATATCACATCATGCCATATAGGCCATCATGCCAACTAGGCATATCACATCATGCCATATAGGCCACTATGCCAACCAGGCGTATCAATTAATCATTATGTCATTGCAAAAAATTTTATTTCTCAAGAACCAAGCATTTATAGGCCCTTTTTCTATTTGTAACACATTATTTTCATGGCTTTAAAACTTTCCAAAATTGACCCAAATCATCAAAGAAAGAACTCTTCAAACCCCTTAAAGAATTGCATCAATCAGAAATAAAATTAAAATAACAAAAAAAAATTCTGCAAGTTACTATTCCAGTGTTGTGACTCTGAATTTTGGTGCCATAGTGTCAAAATCCACTTGTCATGTATGGACCTTTAGGCAGCTGTGCTGTGGTGCCCAATCTGGGGCAGCTGTGCTAAAATTTGCTATCCACTTTCCTACCTTTACTTGCTTGCCCTGTTTCATCTCTCTTTCAATCCATTATTTGCCATGTTTAAGCATCTCAATTAGGCCTCATTTTACTTTAATTTTTATTCTATTTTTAGTGGCTAATTCAACATATTATGTCTCAAGGATATGCATGATGTTATATTCATTTACTTCCTACAATATTCAAATTTCATTTCATAAGTTACATGACAAACTTGATATGCAATGCTAGAAGTACTGATCCATCTATACTTGCATTTGGTAATGCCTCAATAATTCCTTAAGAACCTTATATTCTCTACTTTCAAACATAATGCTACAATATCTATAGTTCATGCATTACAAAACACAATACATCCAATCTTAATAAAATTCAAGTTTCAATGTCCCAAATACAAGATTATGGAAATCTAAATATAAATACTTGGGAAAACCTACTTACCTGTACATGAAGAACCACACTCCCTTTGGTATTAAATTCAATGATTCCAAGTCTAATGCAACGATTTGCAATTCCTATATGTAGAATACATGTCCCATTAGCAATTGCTTCTAGTTAGTCTTTATGCATCATTATTAACTTCAACCTTACACCAACTCCCTCAATTAGCCCATTCTAAGGTTTTTCCAATTATCCAATTTAAACCTCAATTAAGGGGCGATTAAGGGTCCAATAACAAGAGTTATTCATACAATAGCATTCTTAATATCATTTCATCAAACATCTGACATGCAAGTTTTAGATTTCCCATTTCTAGTTGTAACCAGCTTAGGTTTTCTTACCCAAACTACATTTAAACATGTTTTACCATGATTCCTACCCCAATCATTAATGACAATATCCAAAGCATGGCTAAATTCACATTTTTCCCCAATTTCCAACCTTTCATACCTTGATTCACTACAAATTATGCATTATTACCCCGAATTCAATAATTCAACATAGTAGAAACCACATATTCTTAAAAAAATATCATTTACCTGCTAATTCCTTTGTCATTTGCAACCAAACCCAATTGGATTCACTTTTCCTAATTTTTCTCCTTTTTCCATGGCTTAAGTTGGCCAAATCTTGTGATATCCGAGGTATTGAAAATGAGGAGCAAACTTTTTTTTATATGATGATTAGAGGTGAAAAAGCTAAATATGAAAATGGCATCACTTTTGTCAAAATTTTTACATAGAAGTTGGATGATTTAGAAAATAGTTTTAACACAAAATTTATATATATTAAAATTATCTTTCTAATGAATCAAGAATCATATAATTTCTATGTCATATGAGGAAGTTACGCTCAATGCACCAAAATTACTCTCCAAAAATTGGCACTTTATTTAAATTTTTGACATAGATGAGGCTTGAATTAGAAAAAGTGATAAACATAAAAATTGTATCTTTATAATTATACATGCAATGGAATAAGAATCACTCTATTTAGAGTTCGTATTTGAAAGTTATGGCCAGCACACCGAAATTGTTCTAGGTGGATAAATAAGGGAAAAAAGGATGAGATTAACTTAATAATTTTTAAATTTTGTGTATTATTTATGCAAAATAATTTTGAAAATTTGTATGGAAGACACATTAAGACAAATATTTGTTTATAATGTGTAATTTTTAAATGATTTATTAATTTTTATGTGATATTGAGTTTTAATTATTAAGTAGCTAAGTAATTGCCCATAATTTGATTGAGGCAGGATAAACATGATTAAATGATATTAATTCTATTTATTTATGGGAAATTATTTAAGTAATTAATGTATTTAAGAAAAGAATAATTAAGTGATGCATTAACTATATTTATATTTAAATGATGGGATTAAAGGTGGAAGAGAGGCTCATGTATACAAGGTGCAAAGCACCTACGGAGCATCAAGATGGGGAGCTGTTTAAATGCTCCATCTTCTTTCTTCCACACCCATTCATGCCTCCCTTTCCCCTCTCATGCCCAAACTCCCATGGTAGCCCTTCACATCTAATTTTTATGCCTATTTTCACCTAGGAATTTCCATTTTTTTCATGTAATCTTCATTATGCAACAAGGGGGTCAACTTACCCTCCTTTTGGACATGAATCAAGAGGGGGGAAATCCCTATTTTCATTAAAATGAAACATAACTTGCTGTTAGGTGTCAAAGTGTCATGGAAATTGAGTTGAGAGCTTCATTTTTGTGGTTATGGTAAGTGTTTTCCATTATTTCATTTCGAATTTCAGTTGCTAGGGTTTTATATGCAGATAGTAGTCTTTTAGGGCAGAAATTTCATAGATTAATGTTGATTTTCATAGGGGAAAATGGTTAATACATGAATTGCAACATTATTGATGAAATTGGACATTAGGAATCCCCCAATATTGTTGTTCACAAACTTATATGAACAATTGTAGTGGGTTTTGGTATAAAAATGAGTTGGATAGCAACTTAATTGAATAAGGGGCTTAATTAGCTCATTATTAAGGTTAATTAAATGTTAATTGTGTTGATTAAGGGCTTCATGTTGTAGGATACAAAATTTTTTGATTTATCTTGTTGAAATTTTGCAAAATTAAATCATGAATATGTGTTGTTTGCGGAAATGCTCTACTGAGAAGCTATATAAAAGTGAATAGTTTTTTGGGAGGAAATTGCATGAATTGAGCATGGATTTCATGGGGAAAATTCTCAATCAATTAATTACAATGTTTTGGAGTTTATTTGGGCCTAACTAATTTGATTATGTGATAGAATAAATACCTAATGAAAGGGAATTCATGTACAAGGTGTTTGAGCAAGGAATTGAGTGAGTTAATGACTTGATTAGCATAAGTTTATAGCTAATTACATGTTAATTGGGTTGTATAATGGGTGTGTACCTATGAAAGTGAAATCCCTTGAAGAACTTTACTACAATGTTATTATTTAAAAGTTCATATGAACTATTTAATGAAATGCCCCAATAAAATGGATGTTATGGAAAAGAGTTTGATTATCGTTCTAAAACCCTAATGAGGAATTAATTTATTTTGGGATGTAATTGAGTCAGTATTAAACAATGGACATATGCAATGTACAAGGAGGAGAATGTAAATACTCTATTATATGATTGTTGAAATGTTGTGACTTAAGTGATGAGTATTAAGTATTTACTGAAAAGCCTCAATGAAAAACAAGATAGAATTAGGTGATTTCATACAACCCATAAGTGATCATTGAAAGATATGTTTAAGTGACATTATTTGATAAATGAAATGATGTTTATAGAAGATTAATGAATCTTAAATTACGTATGTTAACAAATGAGGCCTTAAATGGTGATTTAAGTAAAAATCCCAAAATGGGGTCACATGGAATACTATATTGAAATGGGAGATGATTTTCAATATCCTAAATTTTTGAAATTGTCGATGGCTAATGAGATATTTGATGTTGTAGGAAATCAATTATGTTCTATGTTGTGAATGTTGGATCCATTGCATGGATGCAAGAGAGCCAAATGGACGAATTAAAGGACAACTCGAGGAATTATGAAATGGCACTTCAATAATTTAACTAGGCTTCCCCTTTTTGATTGACTGTATTATTGGATGGGTATATGAAATATTCTATTAACTGTATCCAAGCATGTGTGCATGGATGGGGATAGTGAACATCCTATGCTTGTTTAAGATTGATGTTAATTTGTTTTTGTAAATACATGAATGTTAGGGAATATTCCTTGAATTGAAATAATTGATTCTTGATTTATGTTATGGACATGTGATTGCTGAGGATAGAGAGTATCCTATGTAATTGTCTTATTCTTGTCTATGGATGGCTTAATATGAGTGATAAAGAAAATCCCATTATTATATGTGTGAATTTCTAGAATTCTAAGTATCTCAATATTTGGTACAAGGATGGAATGGGTATGTGTACTAATGGAATGTGAAGCATTTCATGATTTATATTTGACAAACTAGTATCATATTGTGTCTGAATGGCACAATTATAATATGATGTTCTTGTAAGGCACATTGCTAATATGAGATGCCTAGAGTGGTGTAGATGTGATGTGAGGTGCCTGGATGTCAAGATTATGGTTATGATTATATACACCTGAAGGGCATGAACTATTGAGTTGGAAGGTGAGGATTTGGGCCTCATGGTATGATTGCATTGATAGATATTTATGTCTATCTTGGTTTTGGAACATGTTGTTCCTAAATTATTATTGTTTTCTATTTACCTACTTATTGAGTTGCTCAGACTCATGGCTTCTTATTCTATGTTTTAACCGATAGGAGAGGTAAAGAATTTCAACTTTGGGTTAGAATTGATATGCATGACTTGAAGATAGTTTCTTGTGGTATGATGAATTTGGGTTGTAATCCCATTTTGTTTATATATTTAAAATTTCATAGTGTATTCTATCCTATAACATTTGTGATTTCAAATGATGTATAATGAAAAGCATGGGCATGTCGTAGTCATTTAATTATGATTTTGTTGATGGGTTTGTATTAATCAAGTAAGATGCATTACCATCGTGATTCAATTTTGATCCTGGGCATGCAACTATGGATGAATGGGCAACTGTGGAGTTTGTATAGATCTTGATATTTTAAGGGAGACTTTGCCAGATTTTTTTGCTAAATTTTTCCTTGGAAATGGGGAAAATACAGGGTAATGGAAAAACACATAGGCTCTAGGCCGAGGCGTTACAGTCCTCTAAACCCTAGTTCAAAATGAAAACATTTTGTTACAACATGCAAATCACAATAACCGTATTCCATGTAATGGGATAATTACTTCCCCGTCAAGTCAAGAATTCCTAAATTCATTTCAAAAGAAAAACACCTACTTACCTTAATGAAGAACAATCTCCACAATTCTGGGTTTGATATTGTCTCCCTTCTATTCCAAGTAATGTATGGTGATTTGGCTCTCAAATCGAGCTCAAGCAACACTACATCCATAGCATATATCACAAATTTGGATTTACACTTACCTTCAATTGAAAACTTAGCCCAAATCACAAAATTAGCAATTTTTCATGAGAATCGATGGGGTTATAGGTACCTAATAATCTCATTAAGGTTCTCCTAGTCTAATTATCATAAATACATGATTCATAATGCTCAATTTAGTGAAAATTAACACCCATCCCAAATTAGGGTTCCACATGGATTAAATTATGGTTTTGACCCCAAATTACTATTCTAGTGGTTTCTTTCCTTAAACACTATAATGAAGGTTAATATTTATCCTAAATATCATTTTTCCTAATTTCCACATTTGATAAGTTTGCTAGATAGCAAAATAGCCCCTATTTACATGATTTGGGGTGAGAATCCATGGGGCTTTCTATTCTAACACAAGACCCATTGGATTACATACATAATCCATCAATTAAACACCTTAATTCATCCATCATTGCAGGAAATCCTTGGGTCTCCATGAATTTTCTATTTATAGTAAATGAGCTTCTCAATTTCAAAATACATGGTTGAAATCAAGTCTAATTATGAGGCTTTTACCTTACATCATCTCCTACACCCTGATGAGAATGCAAAATGTCATATTTTATTCTCCTAATACTTCATCTTTTGCACCTAATACTTCATCTTTTGC
>JAYJMB010007581.1:0-10088 GCA_036873735.1 Pouteria campechiana
CTCTCTCTCTCTCTCTCTCTCTCTCTCTCTCTCTCTCTCTCTCTCTCTCTCTCTCTCTCTCTCTCTCTCTCTCGGCAGTGGCAACTTGTTGCCCTTTTTCTGCACAGGGTTTTAAGACAAGGGACGGGGACGCTACATGACAGCCCTCAATAGCACCAGCTCTTGTTGTTTACTGTGTCCTAATTGTTAGATAGCATACTGGCAGTGAAATAGGACAAAGGTTGAAGAAATGGTTGGCAAGCGATCTCTTGGCAATGGGACGAAATCTCACTGGTTTAAGCATCCTTTAATTTCTCACTGCTATGTTGAATTCAACCCGAAGTCAAGCTGAAAATGGTTGGACTGGGTTGGATAAAAGAAAATTTTGGGTTGGTAAAATGGTTTTCAATCCGACCAAATATATCATTCGTGTTAAGTTTAGGGATCGGGGATCAGATCCCCAACTTCAAATATTCCTAAATTATCTAAAATAATCCCCCATGCCCACCTGTTTTTTCCTATGTGCACTTTATTTTATTCTTGCATTTCATCATTGAAAGTATATTTTTAACTTTTTATCTCAAAAGTAACATAAAATGTTTATTTAAATGAACATAAAATAAAATTAATTTGATGTAATTAAAACTGTCAACTCGATTTTTAAACTCTAGCAGTCAATGCAAATTGAATCAGAACCCCAATTTTATTAAGATTAGGTTAAAATTTTAAAAATAGCATTAAAAATAAGATTAGATGCAGCATTAAATAAGTAAAATAATTATTGCATCATAATTATATCATGCTAACTTCACCAGTTCAAACCGGTTTGCTCCACCGGTTGAACCAGAACTGGACACTCAAATGGTTCAACCTCTAGTCTGATTTTCTAAACATTGGTTTGTACTTTCGCTATATTTCTGACATTGCAAATAATACAAACAATGAAGCTTTGCAGCTGATTATATTTTGATTCCCAGTTTGAATGAAATGGCTAACTGACTGTTAGTAAGAAAACTGAGAAACAAGAACTTAAGACTGCAGGAAATCTGAGGAAAGGAATTGCAACAGGATCAGGGGCATTTAACATGGACCAAAATGCACAATGCATAACAAACCTGAGGGACTAGACTGCCATGTTTCAAGCAAGAGAAAAAATCATACGATGATACATGGAAACACAGAAAAAATAATATCTTAATGCGAGGATCATGACATACCATAAGCCAAAGCCTCCAATCCCATTATGGCCAACAACCAGAGAAGCACACTTTGGTATTCTTCTCAATTCTATTAGTGAAGGACAGGGATGGTCAAAGCTTGGTAAAGCAAATTCCTCCACGCATGCACTGCAAACATGTATGGCAAATGAATTTTGCAATCATTTTCAGCACAGAATCACCTAAACTCCCTCGTAAGGAAATAAAGAACAATGAAAACAAAAAGCCACCAAGATTTCCAAATGCAGACCAGGATCTATGACACATAAAATCTAAAATCCAAGAAAGGCTGTATGAAAAATTTACATCTGAAATTAGGATTTCCCCAAACTAGTAGAATATGAGATCCTATATCACCCACACGAGAGAGGGAGTCCTGGCTTAAGTGTGGGGGGCTCATGGTAATCTGTCGAGAAACCTTTTGTAGGACAAAACAGTGTGGGTGGGCACTGGCCTGAGAGCTGGGACATGACCCAAAGCGGACAATACCTCAACAAGAGCCCAAATTGTTACAATTAGTATCAGAGTCGACCCTCAATAGTCCTGAGAGGGGGGAAGGTGTCCAGTGAGAACGTTGGAGCCTCTAAGAGGAGGTCAATGTAAGATCTCACATTGCTCGGGTGAGAGGAAAAGTCTTGGCTTAAGTGTGGGGGCTCTCAGTAATCTGTAGAGGCGCCTTTTGTGGGACAAGATCATGAGGATGAGCGCTGGCCTGAGGGTTGGGACGTGACCCCAAGCGGACAATACCTTGACAGGAGCCTGGGTTGTTACATGGAATCAATGAATTAATTTCATCTTTAACCTGATCAACACCAGTGTTCCACCAAGTACCTTGAAAACACACCAAAGTATTGGATTTCTCAAAGAACACAAAAAAATGTGACTGAAAACAAACTAATACCATAGAGAAAATTCACCTCCATGTCAAGTTCATGATCCATACATGTAGGTTTCCACTAGCTTCAGCTCCAACAAGGTAGCATGGTACACAAACTAATATACAGCAAAGAGTCTCAACTGTGGTCAACTTGCACACAACTGAAACATAACCAACTTGTACTTGGACAACTTTTACTGCATTTTCTTCACATAAATTAGATGTGCACAATGAGCACAAACAATCAATATTTTGCTCCCTGAGACAGGTTAAAATGGTTTCAACATTAACACTCAAAATTCATGAAGCTAATTTAGCTGTTGTAAGTCAAAAGAACTGCATGGCAAACAACCTGCATCCAGGTGACTTGATACTATTAAGTAAGACAAGGCATTGCCCATCTGGAGTGAACTGCAATCCTGATCTCTCAATTGTAATCTGGAAACAGAAAGTTAGGAATAAGTTCAGTAACAGGCAACATGCCAAAAGGAAAGAATTTATGTTGAACACTGGACAGAACTTCCATGGAGGCAGCATAGACCCATGGCTTGACCATCTTATCCTTGTTTTACCATTTTTGGCCCATAACTACTAATTCCTGGATTAGTTAACCCTCCAAAGACAACTGATGGAAGGTTATTAATAACAAGATTCTGATTCCCTCAGATCTCAAGAAATAACAAATGGCGATGATCCTAATTGCTTTATAGAAAAGGGCAACTGCATACCATAAATTTTAGGGTGCAGCTGTCATGGAACCCATGAAACCATGCTGCCGTAGCATTTGCCAAATGTTGAAATCTATATGTAAAATAAAATGCTACAAAAGCAGTGTCAGTGAACAGCATAAAATGAGCATGGTATATCACCTCTGAAACTTACTTCATTGAAACCCCTCATAGGAAGCGGCAGCTCGATTGATGTGTAACCAAGGAAAGAAGGGCATTTTTTGCTTAGCCTCTCAGCTGTGACCTTATAAATGAAAAGTGTCCTATTCTTTTCTTGCAAAAGGCCACATAAGACACAAATATAGATATCATCATCCTTCCGGCTTAGCAACACAGATAGTATTGGTGTAGGGTGAAAATAGCATCCAACAAGCTCAACAAATCCCTCAAACTCATTACAAGGCTTTGACTCTTTCAGCAATATCTTATCCTGTGGCCAATGTTCTGAGTCAATGACAATGTGAGGAAGAATACCGCATTGATTATTACCAGACTTCCAACAGTCATTGTTTCCATGTTTAACAAGGGAAGTTCCCCCTTTTTTATTCATGAACAATACAGCATTGCTGCATTCTTCAGTTTTGCATGATACTATTATCTCATTGATAGCATCCCCTTGATACAACTCAACGTTGTTAATGGATGGACAAAAATCACCAAGAGAATGCATGTTATTGTTGACAAGGGTTACAGGTACTTGATTTTGAGGTGCAATATTGGATAACACACCATCAGGTTCAGAAATACCCTTTAGTGCGTTCATATTATTCTGCTGTCTCTCGAGGTTGCATTTAGAGGAATTTGACAGTACCCCATTTACATTTTCAGCAGGAGCACCAGGTTGACAAATCTCTGTGGTGCATAAAGTGTTCACAGCAGAATTAGTCTCAAAGATGCCGTTGTTTTCTATATTTTTAAAAACTATACTTTCTGAGAGAGGAGCGCAATAATTTCGCAATAGAAGAGATGAACTTTGATACATCCTCCCACTGTGACTGGGAATGGTGTGGTCTCCAGTTGAAGCAGCAGTATCTCCTTTGTGAACATGAATCAAGGAATTTCCATTCATACCAGAGGCTATTGTTTTGCCATTGCATTGGATTTGTGAAAGAGCATCTTCCTCACCATCAAAGTTCACAGCACTTGCATCTGGGGCTGTTGACTGTCTATCAGTATTGAAGTTAGTTTCTCTGGCATCTGCAGTTGTTGATAATTTGCAAGTATTTGAGGTAGTAGGATCAGTATGGACAAGAATTTTTTGTAGATCTTTTGCTGAAGAGTCCTGTCTATAATATGAGAGAGTTTCAGGAATTTCAGCATTCATAGTTCTCAAATTCTTGTGGGAACGTGGAACAGCAACCATATAATTCACATTATCTGAAGACAAAACACTCAAATTAGTAACAAAATCAGTCTTCCTACTTTTTGATCCAGGACTTTCTGATGGCAATGCAGCCAGTACATTCTGCACATTACCTTGAACAAGAACAGGAGTCTTCACAGCAGCTATACCTACAGCACCATTAGAAACGGCATTGATTCCATTTTCTCGAGATCTTTCCAACATGACGTCAGCCTCAGAAACTATTGGATAACTCACCATATTTATTTTATTCTCATCTTCTCCTCCTTCTGAGAGGGTATGTTTACTGGGGGATACCAGGTTGAAAGGGTTAACAGAAACTAGAATACTATTATCTTCTGGAGGATCATTCAACCCAGAAATTATTTCATCCTGATTGCCATTTCCATGGTGAAAATTTGAAGAATCCTTTACACCAACATTATCAAGAAATACCGTGACATCATCATCACATGCTCTTTTCTCGAGAAGTGCTGGACCACTCTTACCAAATTCAGAGTTCGGTGGCCTCTGATTACCAAAACAACACACAATTTGTTCTTCTAAGCTATCAGAAATAACAGACATCAAATCTGAAGGGATCTGCCTTTCTGAGCAATCAACTGAAATGGTTTGGGGAACTTGCATTTTTTCATCTGTATCAGGATTGGATCCAGAGATTGGCAGTCCAGCTACAAGATCACCTGAGAAGAATGTAGCAATCACATATTGATATGACAACACTGCCAGTGAAATAAATAAATAAATATATAAGAAACTAGAGGTGAGAGAATCCTTCTAGGCATTGTATACTGACTGACAGACTTCATTTTTGGCTATTCTCATCATGGTAATCTATCATGACATTTTAGGTGCAGGAAGTTCTACAAGATGATTTGGGAATATCCGATGAAAAAGAGATAAAATAAAGTCAAATTATAAAGCGAAAACATCATTTAAAATATCAAAATCATTTAATGATTTTGTCCACTTTAGCTAGGGTATGTGCAGTTGCTAGATTTCATAAGGTATCATAATATTTGTATCAAATTAGCATAATTACAGAATATCACAATAGTTAGAGCAACCAAATGCCACCTCATACAATGAGAAATATCATAATTTTTATTTCCTAATTATGAAAATAGCTAACAATGTTGATTCTAATGTTGCAGACTTCAGTTTGGGTACAGCATGATGGACATTCATACCTTTGGGTACAGCATCTGCAAAGTGGCTCGTCTCATTATTTTCTGCTAAAGATTTCAACTCCAGATTTAAACATGAATCAGATTTTTTGCGAGGAACTCCTGCATTCATTGCCCATTTCTTCTTTGAGGTCCTTTTAAGCAAAGGAAGCGCTTGTGGAAGCAGCACTGTCATCATGGATTTTACTAAATCTTGCCCTGCAGAATCAGAGTCACATTTTCCAAAACTTGAAAGTGAAGCACAATATGTGCCTTTTCCTTCTTCTGGATGTGATCCCATTGTAGCTCCCTCAAATGGAACTAGATCATGGGAGGATAACAAGGAGAAAGACGCCCCAGATGGAACCACATGAGCAACTTGAGAATCTTCCACAACAAGATTGCTCTGTTCTTGAGGACAAGCAGGCACCTTCCCTGACTTGTTGGAAACCTCCGCAGACACCAAGAGAACATTCTTGTTTTCAATGATTCCATCAATGGCATCCATTACAATATCAGAGTTTGACGCTGAAATAGCTGCTGGATCTTCATGTACAACATGATTTTGATCAAGAAGGTTGGATGTTAGAGTTGCATGTTTCCCATCATTGTGCCACTCAAGGTCCAGAGGACAGGTTAATCCATCATTCACTGAGTCAGCACTTCCCTTCCTTGAATGAGGGCACTGATCAGGAATCTCGTGCTTTGTAGTTCGGCCCAATATATTGGGATTGTTACTTCCATGATTCTCTATATTTCCTTTTGCAGCAATATTGACCTTTGCAGAATCCAACAGTCTGTGAGTTCGAAACTTTTTTGGAGCATCTCCAGCTATGGAAGTGGATGCAGTATTTTTCAGTTTCCTACTTCTCTTTCCAGTTCTCTGTTGTTTCTCCAAGTACAAGAGCAGGTCAGGATAAGTATGCGACTTGAGAGATCCTATTTCCTGCTCTAAGTTGGAAGCTCCATTACCAAAACTGGGATGAATCAAAATCCGTTCAGCTAATCCATTAGCATTTGCTGCAAGTTCACGAAGCAGTCGCTGGACATGTGGATTTCTAAACCCAAAAAGCTGCATTTCATCATAGAGAAGGATCTTCAGTTAAAGGGATCATTACCTAATGGAAGGGAAGAGAATGAACCCAAGGAGGTAAAATAAATGATATACTTTCTTTTGCAGTTTTGACAAAGAAGGTCAGTGTTTCATAGGCAACAAACACAAATTATTATAAAAATGTTCACACCAATGAGATAATTCAAAATGGGGTCTTATGGGGTCTTGCTGTCATGATGGGTTTTTGTATTGTTCTTTTAAAGTGATCTTCAGACAGATATAGGTTATATTGCTGAGGCCAAGGCTAAAATAAAAATAAATAAACAAAAATTGAAGACTGCTTATGAAATAGTTAGAGATTTCCTATGTAAGTGATAAACCTTCAGTGGAACTAAATTGGAGATTCCCTGTAAGAAGGAAAAGCCACTTGGCTTGACACTTGCGTTTCCTGAAGCATTTGGAATATGGCAAGCATGCACAACAATGATACCAAGACACTCATTTACACTTTATTTACTGAGGTAGTAACATGTAAATGCTGATGACAGCAGCAGTCTGGCAATGGTGCATGCATAACTACAAGATATGGCTTCACGGTTCCAAGCGTATTAAAACTGTACTTGTGTAAAAGTTTATTTGCTTAGGTAGTAGCATGTAAACGCTGATGTTGGTAGCATCTGGCAATTTTGCAAGAATGATTATAACTTAACATATGCTTCATGGTTCAAACGGCTTGCAAATTCATTAGGGTACAAAACATATCTGATGAATATGAGCAATCATATCAATATGGTAAAGTTTGGAGAGAGTAGCATGTAAATGCTGATGGTGGTGGCATCTGGCAATGTTGTACGAATGATTATAACATAACATATGGCTTCATGATTCCTAGAGTATTGAAATTGTTCAAACAGGTTGCAAATTCATTATGGTACAAAAAACATCTGATGGATATGAGCAATCATATCAATATAGTAAAATTTGGAGGTGCATATGCAAATAACTGGACCCACATCAATGTATGTATCCATAAATAGTGTTTGCTTTATAGCAATAAGTACAATTTTGTTTCCAATAATTATAACTATTATTATTAATGAATGGCTGAGATTAGATGTGAATTTATACTTATCATCATTCATTCTAAAGTTTCATCAAAATTCTATTTTTTATTGTTTGATTTATTTCTACTTTAGTGATAAACTAAGCGACGCAACTCACTACTAGCAATAATTATCAGCAACAAAGTTCAAATTTATCTCACAGTAGAGGTAGCCATAAATTCATATTTATCGATATGTCAAACACTATTTATAACTACATTTGGCATCACAAGTACAAAGCAAAGACCATAAGAAGAAAAGAAGTATGCTATGATTGTATACAGCCATATGTGAAGCTTCACTCAATGATTCTTGAAAGACTTACAAGGTGGAAAAAAAGAAGAAGAAGAAGAATAGTAGGATTATATTAAATAGATCCAATGGGGTTAACTTGATGAAAAAGTTACTATTAAAGTACAAAAACTTGAAATATGATCAAGTCTTCCAACTTTCATAATGTTACTATGTAGTAAATTCTATGAAATTTGGGAGTGGGTGGGAAATAATTGAGCAGTTCAAATTTTGAAGGGTGCCCATAATTGGATGCATAACAATGACTATCATTTAAGAATACCACTTTATCAGATATTCAGATGCTAGCACTAAGAATCTTGAAAGAAAAATATGACACTTAGATGCTTGAAATTTTTGAATAGAATAACCCACCATGAAAATATGTGTTACTCTTTGGCAAGGAAGATCAATTTCTTCAGGAGAAAAGATGAGTGTGGAGATTTATGCCCTTTTAAAGAGACAATTCGGGATGAAATCGTATGGTAAAGAAATGTCCAGCAACATTCAAAGAAGTCCAGGCTCAAAGCCTTACTGGGCTTTTAATAAACAACTATTTACCATGACTATTTCAGTGAATATATCAGAAATGAAACCCTCGTCTGTGAATATACCTCAACTCCATCTATCTTGCATGAAAATCTCTTTGCGTGCCATGTTTTTACACGTGGGCCACTTTTCTTTTGGAAATGCTCCCAAGCAATATCTGGAGTTTGTCCAGCACATGAATCCCCTTCCATGGAAGTGATCTGCAGATTAAAGGATTGTCTCTGTCAGTCTCTGTCTTTAGGAGTGATGGGAAACAAGACAGCAACTGTAAGAGTAATTTCTCTATAAATAGTAAGTCTGAGAGTGAAAATGATACACCATGAAACCCCTTTTTGTGTAACTCTAGAGCTTAGACACCAACCCAACAAAATTGTTGATTACCAAAATGGATGCACTTCATGATAAATAAACATAAGAATACAATCAATGCAGTAAGTTGCTGACATCAGAATGGCAATTAGACATGAGAAACGTTGATGTTTTTCTTTTCTCTTTTATTTGTTTGTTGGCATGACTGCTGACAATTTAACATGAAGGATGCATATTCTGATGCATATCATGCATCTCCCACACTCATTTGCTAATCATCAAAGAAACCTCAAACTAGAATCCATGTTACATAAAATAAACTGTAAAAGACATCAAAGAAACACAAAAAAAGTGCTAAAAATTACACAGGAGCAATATGTACCACAAACAGTGGCCCCTTGAGACCTTCTTGAATCTCCATCTTGTACGTACTACCAGCGTGAGTTCGAACTGCATGATAACCAATTGGGTAAGGGTACCGATCTTTGCCCTGCCAAATAATATGCGAGTCACTTCAAAGGAAGCTGATGTAAAAAATCCAATGAAAAGAATGCTGCAAATGCAAAACATTCCAACATGAGTACTGCGACTTAGAAAACAAAATTAGCAGAAAGAAGAATTCTCTTGGTCCATAATGTTGCCACAGACCTTCCATGTGAAATTCATGGGCGGATCCCATTAGTAACATCTAAGCCAACCATTAGATGCACCAAACCATATGAGGCTATTGTCATCACAAGGCTGCTCGGCTGCTCCATAACCATGCAACTGATCATAGCGCAAACAGTTGGTAGGGCATATCTAACATTGATTTTGGAAGCAGTAAGTATAGCACACCGGAATCAGAAATCCGCTCGAGGATTTCAGCCATGGATCTAAATAAATAAGCTTAGCCTAGCAGTGTGGCCACCAACAGAGCAGCTAAAGATACTGTGCTGGTATAAGGCTACAGTTGAAAAACCTTGGAAGAAGAGCGACCATTTCTAAGCGTTAATTAATTGTCTTTTTTGATACCTAATTTCCAAAACTTCAAAATCCAAAAACCAGAACTTGGATAAATCCAATAGAAGCTAAGCTTTGAATAGGCAGAAACGGAAAGGAAGAAAAAATGAGCCAGAGAGAGGAATTTAAAAGCACCCTAGAGCAGCTCCAGTACTTCTTCTCCCAAGGGCCGCCGCTGTACAATGCCCCAATGGAGATGATTTCCAGGCCGTCTGCAGAGTTCTCGCCTTCCGATCCCTCCATCCACACAAATCTCTCTCCTTCTTCCCGCCAAGGCTCGGTTATGGCAGTCGATCTTTATATAAGAGCGGGAAAATGGCTTGATGAAAGTTCCACGCGCGAGTGATAAAAATATAAGTATAAAAATAATACGATAACGCCGTTGCCGGGGATCGAACCCGGGTCACCCGCGTGACAGGCGGGAATACTCACCACTATACTACAACGACT
>JAYJMB010007583.1:0-10086 GCA_036873735.1 Pouteria campechiana
AGCCAGCCGAGGGTTCCCTAGTAAAGAGGTGATCTGCCCCGCCACCCTAGGGGCCGCACTCACAGGCGTGGAGGGCTAAGAAGATGCCTGGCTCGCCGGAGCCGCCACTTCTTGAGAGGACACACCACCTTGAGTGGACACAGGCCCATCAGTGCTAGAAGCCTCCCCCCAGAGACACTACGCGAGAGGACACCACCTTTATAAGATCAAGTTTTATAAGCTTCTTGATTGTGTACATGTTAGCATGCCTAAATCATTTGTCCCATAATAAAGCCTCATTGTCTACTGCAGATAGACACTTTACATGACATGCACTAAGGTCTAAAGTATACACATTTCCATTACGCTCTCCACAACATATATTATTTCCTACTCTATTGCAAACAATACATTTATTAGACTTAAACTAGATATGATATAAATATGGTGTGATGATGATGTGATATGTTATGATTATGCCTAGGTGACATGCAATTTGATTGCGCTATGATAGCACAAAAATAGTAATTATTTACTATGGACAGAGTAGCGCAGGGAAGCATAGTGGTGCCCATAGGTGCATCTTATTGCCCTATTGTTAAAATGTTTACGAATGTGAAGATTAAAAGTATGAAATTATGAAGTTTAATTGTTGGCATGAGTGTCTAGATTATGTGAATCATTATGATCAATTGATTGAATATGATGTGTTGGGGTAACAGTCTCAGATGCGTATCTGTATAGATGTCTTGGCTTGTGCATATGTTGAACTGTGTAATTAGTTGAACATGATATGTGATATCTATGAGAAATGGATATGTTTGTAAAAGCTTGGATGCCTTGGAGGCATAGATGCCATCACGGTATGGATGCAATGAAATGGACACCCATGAGGTGTAGATATGTATTGCTAACATATATAATTGATATTTGTTTTTTGAGTATGGAAGCATACTCTGACTAAATGTTATTAATGATTGTTTATATATATAATTCGATTTAAATGAATTGTTATGTGTATTTGACCAATTCTATGTTTTAAGTGATATGATTAATTGTAATGCCGAGATGGCATTGATGTGATTGATCACATTGTCTGGATGACATTGTGTATGATTATGTATGATGGTGATTGAAAATGTTGGGATGACATTGTTATGATTGCAATGCCTGGACGGAATTAATGTAATTCTTATGTTGATTGAATAAATTGACATGTTTTCCATGATTGGGTTGATGGATAATAGATTTTGTCATGATTCATTTGAGTTGTGTTTACTGATAATGAGATTGATGAAATTATGTCCTCATATGTTTGACTTTTATTTTGTTGTGAGCCTGAACTATTATGAATAAGGTATTATTATGAATTATGATATTTGTGAAATGTGATGCATGGATAGAAATGATATGTGATTGTATTGTATCCATTAGTAAAGAGAGTAGGTGGTAAGCTTGTGAAAACCACTGGTGCAAAATAATGAGTTGGTGGTTAGCTCATGAAAACCACCGATTATTGTGAAAGGTTGTGTAGGCAGTCGACATAGCATGATTGACCTTGATGGCCTAATTGGTGTAAATGGTATTATGGGAGGTTCCTTATAAGGGTGCCCAGCCCCGAAAGGGATAAATTTGTGATGCTGGTGAGGTTCTTGATAAGGATGCACTAGGCCTAGTGTGTATGGTAGTGTGTATCATGAGCACTCCATTCATGTGACATTATGAATCATGAGTATTGTATTGTTGCATTATCATTGGCATACATTGAGGTACATTTTTGTGTTGGATTTATAGAAATTATATTTGATAATATCATGTGTGATTAAAGGATGCCTTGTAATAAGGCAGTATGTTATGTGCTATTATATAAATCGCATTCTGAATTTATATGCATAATGCAAGTAAGTGAGCATTGCAATATATGCATTATAATATGTATTGGTATGTGCTTATTTTTTTATTTCCATGTTCTGGAAGATTATAACGTCATGTATGTATCTAGTTATGAGGAATAAACTTATTTAGTCTTTATGAAATTATGTTGATTTGATTACATTGGCATGTTAAATGTTTTGGATCAGAAAGTGTGTTAGTATTACTGAGTAATTAGATATATAGTCTAATCAATATCACTTGCATGGATACGGATTCGCAAGATGTGAAATTTCAACTAAAGGGACATGCAAAATTGGAAATTTGAAAAAAATAATGAGATCTAAGCAAGTCTTAAAGTTTCGAAGATGAAACATTTTGTAAGGAGGGGTGTTTGTAACACTTATGGTGTTTGAAGTCTACTCATGTGAAAATGGGTAGAGTTTACTCTAAGAATTTGATAAATGTCATTACTTTGGGCTATACAAAGTCAATGAGAAGAAAAGAACTCAAATGGTGAATTTGGGAAAAAGCATATTTATGATCAATATGAATGGCCTAAGATAGTTATTATATGTATTGTGATGTGTGGGGAATCTTGGTTTAATACTTGGGTGTAATATATAATGAAATTGGAATGTGGAGTCATTTATTGTAGAAAATTTAGAGAAACTTTGTTAAAACACAACTGAATAGGTTATTTTTGATAATTGACCTAAAATGAGGTAGTGCATGGTATGAACATAACACATTTCATCTACATGATATGTTGGAAGTGATTATTAGGAGATTTGAGATGTTTTATGTAAAATGGGGCTTTGGTGATTTTTCATAAGTGTAAATGATAAAATTGAAAAGGGGATCATTGTGATTGAATTTTTACATAGATAATGAACTAATTTGAAAGAGTGTCCAACATAGAAGTTATAGGTCATGAAATTATCTATCTAATGGAATAATAATCACTTAATTTTATATCTTATGAGGAAATTATGACCAATACACTAAAGTTGTTCCAAATGACTAAAAAATAACAAGATGAACAAGATGGGTCAAATTTATTAAAATTTTTCACATGCTTTTGGGATTAATTGGAAAAATTGTTAACATAAGAATTGTATCCCTTGAATTTATCTTTCCAATGCCTCAAAAATCAGGTCATTTGGACATCTTATGTAAAAGTTATGCTCATATTACTTGCAGTGTATTGGGACAGCAGGTTAGTGTCACGACATAGGTTTTCTATATCGCGACATAGGGCGGTCAACAAAGTCTATGTGTCATGACGTAGGTTTTTTATGTCATGACACTGGGTAGTCAACAAAGTCTTTGTTGTAGCATAGGTTTTCTATGTCGCGACACTAGTTCTCTGGCACGTCGAAACACCAGAAAATCCAATCTTTTTAAGCCCTAAACCAATTCTATTTTTGATTTTTTATTTCGTTCTTCATCCCTAATGTTGTTCTCATGTCCCTCGATCCTGTTTAGCGAAATACTTTGCTTGAGTTTCTAGTAGAACATGATGCCTAGCTAAATAAACTTGTGAATTTTTTGTTAAACCCAATTTTCACCCATTCAAACCATAGAAAATGGTAGAAAATGGAAGAAACGTCAGATTTCCACCAAATGGAAAGTGCAACATGGATTTGGGAGCTTGGTCCTTCATTTGGGGGGGATGACTATGCTTAAAAGCAGAGGCAAGTTCGATTTCTTAACCGAATCTCAAAATTTTGATTTTAGAGTTTTGGAATTATTGGATTTTTGGGACTTAAATTGATATATGTGCTTATAAATTCATGGAAAAATGAGTTAAGGCAATGATAATGATGATTTGGCTTGAAAAATAATGAAGATTGCTAAGTTAGGATTTTTGTGAAAAGTGAAAATTAGGGATTTCCTTATTTCATTGAATTAATCATGGGGTAAATGAGTGATGTATGATTGTAATGTTGTGGGCTTGTTTGGAGTGATTTGGATCAATGGAATTGAGTTTTGGGCTATGCCCTAGTTAAGGTTTAAAATGTATTTTTGTGAATGGACTCTATAAGCGATAAATTCTTTAGATTAAAAGTTTAAAGGAGTTAATTACATGCTATTTGGATGTTACTCATATAAGATACTCGATAAATTTGTCAAACAATCAAGGTTCTAATGTAAATTATGAAAAATGCTTGTTTAAATGATGTTTATCATATTATTGATGATGATAATTTGAAATTGGCTATAAAAGAAATATTAATATGATGTACTGAGTATATAATTACAAATGGTTAAGTAAATGGGATCGTGGCCCTGTATAGGATGACCTGAGAAGGATGAAAGATAGAGCTTGAGGAATATGGGTGGAGCTTGAGGCCTAAGGTAAGTAGACTGCTTTCTCTATTTGTTGAATGAATGCATGGGGATATTGTTTATCCCATGTTTGTTCCGGGCATATATGTTTTGGATGAGGGATTGTAGATATCCCATGCTTGCTTAAGAAGGATGTTTAATCTATTTTGTGAATATATGTGTATTGAGAAATCATGTATTCCTTGAGTATGTAGAGAATCAGAGTATGTTATTGCATGAATGTAATGGGATGTTAATTATCCCATATGTATGTATGAATATAACAAGGGATAGAGAGTATCCCTTGGATTGAAATGACTGAGGAGATATAAAATACCTCATGTTATACTCATCCTTGTGCATAGATGTCTTCTACATGAAAGGGTAGGGAATATCCCAATTTTGTGATAAGAATGTATATGGATAGTATGAAGAATTGAGCCTTATGGTATATTTATTTTTGTATTATACATCTCAAGATGAGATGGAAGTATATTGTAGTTATGGTTGTAGTTGTATACGCCTGAAGGGCATAGGGTGTTGTAGTGGATTAAGGAGGAGCTGAGCCTCCTGGACATATTTAGATTCTGTTATTTTGATTCATGTTCTGGATTAGAACATATGTATTAATTATGATTTGTTATTATTGTTTATTATTCATGCCTACTTACTAAGTTATTCATACTCATGCCTTCTTAATCTATTTTTTAACTGACAGAATAGGTAAAGAATTTCAACTATGGGTTGGGATTAGGGAGCAAGAGTAGAAGATATTTTAATGGTATGCTAGAATGTTTGGATTGA
Organism: Pouteria campechiana; assembly: GCA_036873735.1. NCBI lineage: Eukaryota > Viridiplantae > Streptophyta > Magnoliopsida > Ericales > Sapotaceae > Pouteria > Pouteria campechiana. The sequence continues at coordinate 4,987 of JAYJMB010007583.1, forward strand.
AATCCTATTATGTGATTATGCATGATTGTATTTTATTCCAAATGATATAAACTAAATGTAATGCTATGTCATAGTAAATTATTAATGATATTGTAGATGGATTTGTATTAATCCTTGGAAATATATTGCCATCTGATCCAGTTCCAATCTTGGGCAGAACTGTGAGTATGGGTGTGAGTGTGTAGGTATAATTATTGTCATTTGATTATAAAAATATAAAATTTTATATGATTTCATACATGTATATCAGTTATAACTGCATATATTTTTAGGCAGATTCTTCAAAATTTTTAGGCAGGATATTTCCCTTAGAATTACGAAAATTGTGAGAATATGGTAAGATTTCCATTAAGAAGAAGGGAAATGGTAGCATTCCACATCGACCCTGGTGTGACATGGTCAAAACGCATAGGGTGGGGTTGCGAGGCATTATAGGTGGTTTCAGAGCCTTTCTTGTGACTTATTTGTGTGGAAAGTCCTATTCACTTGTGAAAAAGCATAAGTCTAGATTCGTGATGGCAATAGTTATGAGAAAGACTAGGGAATGACATGCCAAGGGGATTTATGAGAAAAGACCAGCCAGAGGTTAAATAGGATGGTGTAAGGAATGAATAGAGGGCATATGAATGGTGCTATAGATATGATATAAATATGGTGTGATGATGATAGCACAAAAGTAGTAATTATTAACTGTGGACAGAGTAGCACAGGGAAGCATAGTGGTGCCCATAGGTGCATCTTATTGCCCTATTGTTAAAATGCTTATGAATGTGAAAATTAAAAGTATGAAACTGTGAAGTTTCATCGTTGGCATGAGTGTCTAGATTATGTGAATCATTATAATCAATTGATTGAATATGGTGTGTTGGGGTAACAGTCTCAGATGCATATTTGTATGGATGTCTTGGCTTGTGCATATGTTGAACTATGTAATTAGTTGAACATGATATGTGATATCAGTGAGATGCGGATATCTTTGTAAAAGCTTGATTGCCTTAGCAGCATAGATGCTATCATGGCATGGATGCGATGGAATGGACACCCATGAGGTGTAGATATGGATTGCTAGCATATGTAATTGATATTTATATTTTGAGTATGGAAGCATACTCTGATTGAATGTTATTAATGATTGTTTGTAAATGTAATTTGATTTAAATGAATTGTTATGTGTATTTGAGCAATTCTATGTTTTGAATGATATGGTTGATTGTAATGCCGAGATGTCATTGATGTGATTGATTACAATGTCGGGATGACATTGTTATGATTATAATGCTTGGATGGCATTAATGTAATTGATATGTCGATTGAATAAATTGACATGTTTGCCATGATTGGGTTAATGGATAATGGATATTGTCATGATTCATTTGAGTTGTGTTTACTGATAATGAGATTGATGAAATTATGTATGCCACCATATGTTTGACATTGTATTTGGCTATGAGCTTGACTATTATGAATAAGGTATTATTCCGAATTATGATATATGTGAAATGTGATGCATGGATAGAAATGATATGTGATTGTATTGTATGATTAAGTAAAGAGAGTTGGTGGTAAGCTCATGAAAACCACTACATAAAACAATGAGTTGGTGGTTAGCTCATGAAAACCACCGATTGTTGTGAAAGGTTGTGCAGACAGCTGGCATGATGGGCATTGCTTATTGGCCTTGATGGCCTAATTAGTGTAAATGGTATTTTGTGAGGTTCCTTATAAGGATGTCATCCCCAAAAGGGACAAATTCACGATGCCTGTGATGTTCTTGGTAAGGATGCACTGGGCCTCGTGTGTGTGGCAATGTTTATCATGAGCGGTGCATTCATGTGACATTATGAATCATGAATATTGTATTGTTGCACTATCATTAGTATACATTGAGGTACATTTTTGTGTTGGATTTACAGAAACTGTATTTGATAATATCATGTGTGATTAAAGGATGCCTTGTAATAAGGCAGTATGTTATGTGCTATTATATAAATCACTTTCTAAATTTATATGCATAATACAAGCAAGTGAGCATTGTAATATATGCATTATGATATGTATTGGTATGTGCTTATTTGTCTATTTCCATGTTCTGGAAGATTATAATGTCATGCATGTATCTAGTTATGAGGAATAAACTTATTTAGTCTTTATGAAATTATGTTGATTTGATTACATTGACATGTTAAATGTTATGGACGAGAAAGTGTGTTAGTATTACTGAATAATTAGATATATAGTCTGATCAATATCACTTGCGTGGTGTATCCTGGAATACGGATCCACAAGATGGGAAATGTTCAACTAAAGGGACATGCAAAATTGGAAATTTGAAAAAAATAATGAGATCTAAGCAAGTCTTAAAGTTTCAAGGATGAAACTTTTTGTAAGGAGGGGTGTTTGTAACACTTGTGGTGTTTGAAATTTACTCATGTGAAAATGGGTAGAGTTTACGCTAAGAATTTGATAAATGTCATTACTTTGGGCTATACAAAGTCAATGAGAAGAAAAGAACTAAAATGGTGAATTTAGGAAAAAGCATATTTACAATCAATGTGAATGGCCTAAGATAGTTATTATATCTATTATGATGTGTGATTTATCTCGGTTTAAGACTTGGGTGTAATTTGGAATAAAATTGGAATGTGGAGTAGTTTATAGTAGAAAATTTAGAGAAAATTTAGTTAAAAATAACTAAATAGGTGATTTTTAATAATTGACCTCAAATGAGGTAGTGAATGGTATGAACATAACTCATTTCATTGATGTGATGTATGGAAAGTGATTATTGGGAGATTTGAGATGTTTTACATAAAATGGGGCTATGGTGATTTTTCATAAGTGTAAATGTTGAATTTGAAAATGGGATAATTATGATTCAATTTTTACATAGATAATTAACTAATTTGAAAGAGTGTTCAATATAGAAGTTGTATATGATGAAATTGTCTAGCCAATGGAAGAAAAATGACTAAATTTTGACATCATATGAGGAAATTATGACTAATAGACAGAAACTATTCCGCATAACTAAAAAATAACATGATGAATGAGATGGGTCAACTTTATTGAAAATGTTGACATATTTTTGCAATGATTTGGAAAAGCTATTAACATAACAGTTGTATCTCTTGAATTTATCTTTCCAATGCCTCAAAAATTAGGTCATTTGGACATCATATGTAAACGTTACGCTCAAATTACTACTAGTGTATTAGGGCAGCAGGTTAGTGTCGCGACACAAGTTTTCTATGTTGCGACACTGGGCAGTCAACAAAGTCTGTGTTGTGACACAAGTTTTCTATGTCATGAAACTGGGCAGTTAACAAAGTCTGTGTCATGATACAGTTTTATATGTAGCGACACTAGTTCTGTGGCATGTCGGAGCATAAAAAAATCCAATGTTTTTAAGCCGTAAACCCATTCTATTTTTCATTTTTTGTTCCATTCTTCATCCCTAAAGCCATTCTCATGCCCCTAGACCCTGTTTAGCTAAATCCTTTGCTTGATTTGCTAGGAAATCATGATGCTTAGATAGATAAACTTGTGATTTTTTGTTAAACCCAATTTTCACAGATTCAAACTATAGAAAACTGTAGAAAATGGAAGAAACGTCAGATTTCCTCCAAATAAAAAGTGCAACATGAAGCTGGGAGCTTGGACCTTCCTTTGGGGAGGACGACTATGCTTGAAAGTAGAGGCAAGTTTAATTTCTTAACTGAATCTAGAAATTTTGATTATAGGGATTATTGGATTTTTAGGCTTAAATTGATATATGTGCTTATAAATTAATGGGTAAATGAGTTAATGCAATGATAAGGATGATTTGACATGAGAAATTGTGAAGATTGCTAAGTTAGGGCTTTTGTGAAAAGTAAAAATTAGGAATTTTCTTAATTTTATAGAATTAATCATGGGGTAAATGATTGATGTATGATTTATAATGTTTTAGGGCTTGTTTGAAGTGATTTGGATCAGTGAAATTGAGTTTTGGGCTATGCCCTAGTTAGGGTTTAAAAAGTATTTTTATGAATGGACTATGTAAGCCATAAATTGTTTAGATTAAAAGTTTAAAGGAGTTAATTACATGCTATTTGGATGTTACTCATATAAGATACTCGATAAATTTGTCAAATAATCATGGTTCTGATGTAAATTATGGTGAAACCCTAGTTTAACTGATGTTTATCATATTATTGATGATTATAATTTGAAATTGGCTATAAAAGAAATGTTAATATGATGTACTAAGTATATAATTATAAATGGTTAAGTAAATGGGATTGTGGCCCTGTATAAGATGATCTGAGAAGGATAAAAAGATAGAGCTTGAGGAATATGGGTGGAGCTCGAGGCCTGAGTTAAGTAGGCTGCTTTCTCTATTTGTTGAATGAATGGATGAGGATATTGTTTATCCCATGTTTGTTTGGGCATATATGTTTTGGATGAGGGATTGTGGATATCCCGTGATTGATTAAGAATGATTTTTATCTATTTTGTGAATATATGTGTATTGAGGAATAGTGAATATTCCTTCAGTATGTAGAGAATGGGAGTATGTGATTGTATAAATGTAATGGGATATGAATTATCCCATAAATAGTATGTATGTATGAATATAACAAGGGATATAGAGTATCCCTTGGATTGAAATGACTAAGGAGATATAAAATACCTCATGTTATACTCATCCTTGTGTATAGATGTCTTCTACATGAAAGGGATAGGGAATATCCAAGTTTTATGATAAAAACATTTATGGATAGTATGAGGAATTGAGCCTCATGATCTATTTATTTTTGTATTATACATCTCATGATGCGATGGAAGTATATTGTAGTTATGATTGTGGTTGTATACGCCTGAAGGGCATAGAGTGTTGTAGTGGATTAAGGAGGAGCTGAGCCTCCTGGACATATTTAGATTGTGTTATATTGATTCATGTTCTATATTAATTATGATTTATTATTGTATGTTTATTATTCATGGCTATTTACTGAGTTGCTCAGACTTATGCCTTCTTAATTGTAACGCCCCACCCTCCTGGGGTCGTTACTCCACTTTACACCATAAATCCACGTGATCATACCATGATTTTTCCAC
>JAYJMB010007584.1:0-10086 GCA_036873735.1 Pouteria campechiana
ATTGTTCTTTTTCCAATTGAAATCCATAGGTTAGTAGTGGCTTGATATCAAATATTAAAGATTTATGTGAGTCTTCCGAAAGCTCGTAATTGATGAAGTTTCTTAGTTTTAATGTAATTTATGACAGTGAGTGGGCCTATATGTGAACAAAAATATATTTTTTTTTCTCTTGCTTTTGGCATGAGCAGCAACGACAGCTGGGCATGCTTGTGTTTTTCAAATGGTTTGATTTTAGGCCAGTGGTTTTAAACTTTTAATGCACTGCATGCATTAGTTAATGTTGCTGGATGTTAGCTGTGGAATGGTTTTTTTAGTAAGGAGGAATGCTTTGATTAGGTCGGTAGAATAGACTCTCTTTGATTGTAGAATTTCAATCCATTAAAATGAAAGGATCTTGCTACTATTTATGTTATACTCGATGGAATGAATGTTGATTTCATGCCTTTCATTTGCATGATTTTATGGAATCGGATATATCATTATCATACATGTCCTCTATTCCACGCATGATTAGTGAATGGGTTGAAATTTTAGGTGTTTTGAAAATGTGAGTTTTTGAGATGATATATGTTGTAGATATTTCTTAACGCAAGTGTACGTGTCACAAACAAGTAATAAAGAGTAAGTAAGATATTATTCCGACAAGGATGTATGTATGTCAAGTACTAACTACTCTAACTCTAAATTTTGTTTAAAGGATTAAATTGTGATATATGAATGTAAATAGAAAAGATCTAGATTAATGAACTTTGACAATGATGTGGATTATGGACAAATATAAAGAGACAATGATTAAAACATCTAGGGTTTTTTTATTTCACCAGATTAATCATATTTAGTTTTATCAATTTTAAGCAATTGGTGTTTGCTCCTATTTTGACAACACGTTTCCCTTGATTAGTTGTTATTATATCTCAAGTCATAACAACCTATCTCAATTAGCTAATTTCCTACATCTTTGTGAAAATCACAAACCAATCAAGATGCATTAAGATCAAGAAACCTATAATGTTGTATAAGCTTTATGAATATCTCTATTATCATGATCATCTTATGGTGGTTAATTATGGTCTAATTCGATGATCACTTCTTAACCTTAAATCAAATCATATATCATTTTGAAAGGGCTAGCATTCTTCCACAAGCATTAAAATCAGATTAAATATTCAACATAGATGATGAACAAAAAAGGAGTTACACTAAAACAAGATAAAATCAAATAATCATTATCCGGCTACATCATTCCACTAGATTAAAGTGCTTAGCTCATACTGAAATCAAGGAAAACAATACACGTTGTATTAAACATAATTAATTCTCTGCAAGTAATATTCTCTGCACTTTATTCTCTTGTCAGCTTCCCTTCTTTTGCTAGAAGATTTCACCTTCAAACCTTATGTAGTTGCTTCCCTTTCTTGTTTCTCCACCTCCAAACATTGCCAAAGAGTTCCCAAAAACATGCCCTTGCTTCCTTTTTATAACCTCCTCCATTAGGGTTAAGAATTTGCAATTTTTCAAAGCTTTCCTAAAAATCTGGATCTTGCTTCCTATTTAGCACCGCGGCTTAGAAAATTGGAGTCACGACCTTGTTTTCTGCTACCCATGCAAAATGCCATTTTCTATTTTGGGGTCGTGACCTCATTTTCTACAGCCTATGCCATCTCACCGCATGATGTTTTAGAGTTGCAGCCTTGTTTTCTAGGGGTTGTGGCCCCATTTTCTACTGGCCAACTTTTTCTCTTGTTCAGTTGTTGTTTCCATTCTCCAAGCTTGCTATTTACTTAGCCTGTTTTCTCCATGCTTAATTCCATCTTTCTAATGTCCTATAAACACACAAAAACTTCATAAATTTCTTATGAAAATTCTCAAGAATTAGCAAATGATAGGTTTAGATAGTACTCAATATCGGTGAATAAAATTTACTCATCAAATACCCTCAAACTTAACCTTTTACTAGTCCTTGAGCAAAATAGAAACAAAATGAAATAAAATCTATCTTTCACAGAAAACTATAAAAATGCATCTGCGATCAAGTTCAGCTTTTAGAGATCTCAAAATGCTATTGCATGCACATAACTTTATAGAGAATTTCAAGATGCATTCTATGTCTAGAATCTCAGCCCAAGCATTGTTGTAGTTTATTATTGATTCCTGATGTGTGTGCATAAGATATAGCCAATGTTATTTATTCACTTGTGACTTGTATAGGAATTTACAACTGAAAGAACCTGTCATGTTACTCTATGAACTCATTTTTCTCATCATTCTCTACTGATTTTAGTAACTTATCACCAAGAATCAATAGGTTATATCAAGCTTATAGTGGGGCCTTAGGTTTAGCTAATAAGGAAAGGATACAAGATTTATAAAGTGGAGACATAAATATGCAAATCTTCATTACAATTAGTTGCCTTCTTTGTTTGTATACATTCATATATAGGCTATATTACTACCACACTCCTAACTTATTTTCTTTTGAGTTCTTTGGGATGTGATCCCCCCAAATGACAAATGAATCCTTATCTATTATTTTCTTTGTTATCCTCTTTTTTGTGCTTTTGGCATTCTTCTTTCCACAACCCCAAACTTCTTTCTTTTGCTCTCTCTCATACTCTTTTCATAGCCATGAATATTAATTATGTCTCCTGAATAGGTTAAACATGGTCTTTCAACTTAATTGTTTTGGATGATGAAGTTAAAGAAAGAAAAGTCAAATCATTAAAGCTCAAAAGGGGACACTAGCGACAATGATATATTAAGTTAGCAAGAAAGACTCAAATTGATCAAAGAATGCCAAGTTTTGCCTTAGACAATGATTAAAATAAGTTTTAGAGTCACACTAAATCATGGTCATATAGCTACTAAATTCTTTTCTCCATACACACATAAAAAAACAACATGGCTAAGTGGTCAAGTGGATGAGGGATCTCAAGTACAACTCAATAATTGCTTAAGTACACATAGTGATCATACATTTTCTCAAAATTATATTCAATATATCTTATTCTTATCATTAATCTCATTATTTTTTATTATATATAATAGTATATATATTAAAAGACAAAGACGACAAATACATAAAACAAACAAATAACACAAACTGGGGTACTCTAAAAGAAATTACTTTCGAGACAAACTTCATCTAGAACAAGCACATACAGATCACTAAACAAATAAAAACAAAACAAGAAACTATCGCCCCCAAACTTGAAATAACATTATACTCAATGTAAGAATGGAATGTAAGTTCAAGGACTTCCCTGATAAAGTTGTCTTCATCACCTTCGTCCTCATCACCTTCTTTGTCTTCCTCCTTTGACTCATCAAACTCATTGGATGAAGATGAGGTTGTATGCTAGAGCATGAGGAAATACCACTTGAGTTGATCCCTGAATTATTTTGCAATTGCTACATCATTGTAAGGGCATTAGTGAAGTTTACCATAAACTCATGATTCTGTTGTTGCCGTTTGAGAAGCTTGTCAACTCTTGTAGACATGTTGTCAACTCTACTAGTGATAGATGCTTGCCACTCCTATTCTACATTCCTTCCATTTGAGTGCATATTTGAACAATCTCGGAGTGATGGTGAGAAGAAGATTCAAGTTGTCTCTACTATGAAGAATGTGGTGTGGCAGATGGTCTTATTCTGTGACTTGTCCCTTCTTTCATTTCAAAACATTTTATCATGGCAAGAGTGATTGCTGGTAATGGTTGTTGAATCTCCTCTGTAGCACTAGTGGGGACACTCGCATGCAAACTTAATTCATAAATCAGGGATGGGTGTCCCAAACTAGTAGCCCTCTTCCCTATAATAGTACTCATGATGGATCTCTCAATTAGCTTCCCAAAATCTATAGATAGGCATGTTTGGATCTCATAGTTGAGCACCGCTATAGCTCTATTAACATCTGATACATGATATGATGGAAGCAGCTTCCCTAAAATGAGATAATGTCATGCTCTGCTGTCCGCTTTTAACTATTCCTTTTGGGAAGTTGAGTACTCGGTCCTTTCTCTTTGTCCATTGAGTTCTAGGTATACTAAGAAATTGAATGATTTGCTCGTAGTTAGGTCCTTGCTCCACTAGGGCAGAATAGTCATCATTATAAATATATGGAAGCTCATATACCACGTTAATAGATGTTCTATCGAAATGAACAAGCTTCCCCCTTATAAGCACTTCAAATTCCCAAGTCCTTGAAAAGGGTTGCGCTTGGGCATTATTATAGAATTCTCTAATCATAGGCACTAAAGCTGCGCCTGGCGATGTGGAGAAGGTTTCCCAATCTCTTTCTTCTATAATGTCATCAATAGCCCCAAGAGGATTTTTAAATCCTTGCTTCTGGATGCATCTCTTCTCCACTATGGATTGTTCAAATCCTGCTGTTGCATCTTCATTCATAAAACTTGGTCTGATGGAAGGATTAGGATTTGTAGATTGCTTTCTTTTTGCGGGACTGGTAACCATAGATTTTTTTCCTTTTGGAGGTATGACGAAAATGGTCTTTAAGGTCATCAAGTAATGCACCCACTATTTTTCACTACTCAACACTATAATTCCAATCTAAAGTGATAGTAAGCCACCTAGATTAACAACCCCAAACACAAGTCAATTTGGATCAAACACAATGCAAGGACCCCAAACACTAGCAACCTTGATGAATATAGCTTGACAATGCAACTGTGGTCCCCTTAGGCATTTTCACAAACACTTCACATGCATAAGCTATATCTTCCAAAATTCACAATTTCTTTTCAACTTGGTGAAACGCTCATACAAAAAATGCCTATAGAAATCAAGTATGCACATACACATCACCATAAAATTCGTGCAAACTCATTTAGAAACAAGCTCCATGTGCCCACGTCTTCCATTCAGGTATTTCAACAAACATGTAATATGCACTTTTCAACCCGCCTAATCCACACCAAATGCATGCAAAAATGGATGATTTCCACCCCCTATTTTCCATAGAAGATGAAGAAGATAAGAAATATCTCAAAAACATGAGAACTTACCTGATTTCACAATTTTCTTCATTCCCAACCTTGAAGCCATGTGAAGAGGATGTGAGATGATGATGGCTTGAGAAGGTATGGGATTTGAATGCTTAGAGAGTAGATTGGGTGAGGGGAAATGATATGCTGATGTGACTTTAGGTGAGAGAGGAGTGGAGAAGTGGGTTAGAGAGGTGGGTTGTTGCTTGAAGTGGGGAGAGGAAAGGGGCAAGGGAAGTGATAGTTTGAAATGGGGGCACAAATGGAAGAGGGGGAGTTTTAAGTGAGTTTCACGATTTTGGAGTTGCGACTCAGAAAATTAAGGCCGAGGCTCTAAAATGTACTACCTCCTTATGTTTTTTGCAATTGAAGGCACCGCGGCTTAGAAAATTGAGGCCGCGGCTCGAAAATGTGCTGCCCATTTCATGCTTGCTTTTACTCCATGTGATCCACGGCTGTTCAGAAAAGTTATGTACTTCTTCATTGTTCACTTACTTCATTCAAATTGTTGTTTTCTTCATGAAAATTTTTATGCTTCATGATTCATTTGGATGCTAATTGGGGTGTTTAAACCTGCCAAAAAAGATTAATTCATCTTATTTTGAAGGAACAAACTAGCTAATGCATCATTCAAGCTTGGAATTAGCTGACTGAAATAAATGTAAAAAAAATAGATTTACTAAATAAGAAATTAACAACTAAAATAATAGAAAATTAAAGTGAAAAAGTTTAGAAAATTGGGTTATCTTCCAAGAAGCGCTTAAGTTATAGTCTTCAGCCATACTCTTTATCTTCAGGGTCATTCAAGCATGACAATTGTTTTGAAGTGATCAACATCACCCTCATAATAAGGTTTAAATCACTGTCCATTGACCTTGAATGACCCCTTCTCTTCATGATGGAGTTCTGTAGCACCATATGGAAAAACGTTTGTCACAGTAAATGGTCCTGACCACTTGGATCTGAGTTTTCTAGGGAACAACCAAAGCCTAGAATTGAATAACAACATTTTTTGCCCTGGGATAAATTCTTTTTTTCCAGATATGCTTGTCAAGACATGCTTTTATTTGCTCCTTGTACATCTTGGCATTCTCATAGGCTTTGTTGTGGAATTCATCTAGCTTGTTCAATTGTAGAAGTCGTTTCTCCTTAACTGTATCCATGTTCATGTCCAGCTGTTTCATTGCCCAATAAACACAATGTTCTAGCTCCACCAAAAGATGGCATGCTTTGCCATATACCAACCTATAAGGCGACATGCTTATAGGTATCTTGAATGCAATCCGGTATGCCCACAGAGCATCATCTAGCCTTTTAACTCAATCCTTATGAGAGTTTTGCACTGTCTTTTCCAAAATTTGCTTCACTTCTTTATTGAAAATTTTTGCTTGGACATTTATTTTAAGATGATAGGCTAATGCTATTTTGTGCTTGACCCCATACTTTGACAAAAGTGCTGTAAATTATTTGTTGCAAAAATAGCTTCCTTCATCACTAATAATAGCTCTCGGAGTTCCGAATCTTGTAAAAATATTTTTTTGAAGAAAATTCAGTGCAAACTTCCCATCATTAGTGTGAGTAGCAACTGCCTTCACCCACTTTGATAATAGTCTATTGCCAAGAGGATGTATTTATGGTTGTAAAATGAAGGAAATGGTCCCATGAAGTCAATGCCTCACACATAAAAAAGTTCAACCTTTAAATATTTTTTAGAGGCATTTCATTCTTTCTCGATATGTTTTCAGTTCTTTGGCATCGATCATATGTAGTAACACAAGCTTGGGTATCCTTAAAGAATGTAGGACACTAGAAACCCACTTGGAAAACTTTTGCAGCTATTCTAGTTCCTTCGAAATGTCCTCCACACTAAGTGTGTGGCAATGATTGAGAATATCTTCCATTTCTTCTTCTGGTATACATCTCCTTATTATCTGATCAGCATAATGCTTATATAAAATTGGATCTTTCCAATAGTAATGCTTCACATCAGAATAAAACTTCTTCTTTTGATGAGGAGACAGTTCAGGTGGCATGATGTTTCCTACCATATAGTTTACAAAGTCTGCATACCATGGAGTGGGTTGTGTTGAAGTAGTAGCAAATAATTGCTCATCGGGGAATTAATCATCAATGGGAGGTTTTTGCATTTCTTCCTCTTCTTTCAGCTCCAGTCTTGAGAGATAATCTGCCACAAGATTTTCTATCCCTTTCTTATCTCTGATCTCCAGGTAGAATTCTTGGAGTAGAAGCACCCACCGAATAAGTCTTGGCTTTATATCCTTCTTAGCCATAAGGTATTTGATTACAAAATGATTCATAAATACAACCACCTTATTACCAGTGAGATAGGATCTAAATTTGTCAAAGGCAAAGACAATTGCCAGTAATTCTTTCTCTATTGTGCCATATTTGAGCTAAGCATCATTGAGAGTCCTGTTAGCATAATAAATGATATAGAATACCTTATTCCTTCGCTATCCTAGGATTGCTCCTACAGTATAGTCACTTGCATCACACATCAACTCAAATGGTTTATCCCATTTTGGTGTGACTACAATAAAGGCTGAGACAAGCTTTTCCTTAAGAGTGTAAAATGCCTTCATACACTCTTCATTGAAACAAAAGGATGTACCTTGCACAGGCAGACTGGAGAGTGCTTTGAGATTTTTGAGAAGTCCTTTATGAACTTTCTATAGACTCCTACATGCCCAAGAAAACTCTAAATTCCCTTGACAGAGGTTGGTGGCGGGAGTTTTTCTATTGTCTCCACCTTGGCTCTGTCAACTTCAATTCCTATGCATGAAATTCAATGTCCCAAAATAATGCCTTCCTTCAACATGAAGTGGTATTTTTCCCAGTTCAGCACCAAATTTATTTCTTCACATCTCTTCAAAACTAACTCCAAGTTTTCAAGATAATGATCAAAAGATTTTCCAAACAAGGAGAAATCTTCCATGAAGACTTCAATGATTTTCTCCATCATGTCAAAAAATATCACCATCATACATTTCTGAAAAGTGGCAAGTGCATTGCATAAACCAAAAGGCATTATCTAAAAGGCAAATATACCATATGGGCACGTGAATGTGGTTTTCTTTTAGTCTTCTACAGCAATGGCTATTTGATTACATCTAGAATAGGGATCTAAAAAGTAGTAGTAATCAAAACCTGCTAGACAATCTAACATTTGATCAATGAACGACAACAGGAAGTGATTTTTTCTTTTGACTGAATTCAATTTTCTATAATCAATGCAAATCCTCCATCTTGTAATAGTTCTTAATGCAGTTAATTTATTATTGTCATTCTTTACTACTATCATTCCACCCTTCTTTGGAACCACTTATATTGTCTATGAAAGTATATTCAAATGAAATTATTTTCTCTTTATTTTTTGTTACATTATACTATAGCTATTGTACTTTTGGGGGGAAAATTAAATGATTCCATTGAAAAGGATTCTAAAATAGAATTTTGATTTGAACTACAATTAGTATCTTAATTTTTTATTATTAGATGTATTTTCAGTCTTTAACTCTTACTACTAGTTGAAGTATAAAAGTGGTGGACAAATTTTTGTGTGCCACGTGATAACTAATAATACATAAAAAAAATCTGGTTGTGTACAGAGCACACAATGCGAAAGGGCAAAATAGCGACAGTGCCGATCACAGACCTTTGACTACTAATTTCTGTGTCTAGCGGCCAACATCATGCCCAACGTCACGACAATAGATGAAACACTTGTACACGACCCAAGTACACAAATTCATTACGGAAGCCAAAAATAGATGAGATAGAGATATGTATCATTTTATTCTCATCTATTCCATATTTTTCTTACCTTATTAATATCATATATATATGAATAATATTATATATTCATTTATATGTAATATTCTATTTATATTAAAAGATATAATTATTCAACAATAATTATATAAATTAGATTAAAAAAAGATACTGAATGGATCAAATCAACACTGATAAAGCGCCCACGCGCTCTCTCTCATATCTCTGATTCCCTGGTCACTATTGCATTTCAAATGCAGCTTCACACGCCTCTCTCTATAGCAGAAGTTGGATGTATAGCAGCTGAAAGTTATTACACTCCATTGCTGTGGATGAAACAATAATTTCTTGATTATGGACTAAGTTACATACATTCCCATTAAATGTGACAACACTAGTGCCATATGCTTGATAAAGAATCCTGTCATATATTCAAGAAATAAGCATATAGAGATCAGGTACCACTTTATTAGAGATCATGTTGAAAAACATGACATATATCTAGAATATGTGCCCACAAATACTCAACTTGCTGATATTTTTGCTAAGCCACTGTCATTAAACACCTTCTGCAACATTAGAAGAGAATTAGGAATGACTAACATGATAATATAAAAATGAAATCTATAATGTTACTGTGCTTAAAATTCGATGATAAATATATTCTCTTTGAGACTAAACTTCATCGTAGATGAAGTAATATATTCGTATAAAGTGCTCTAGTCGCACTTCGTCTAAAGATTGATTCTCGAGGTCGAGTACACCTCGTTTTCATACTAGAATTAACTTACAACTATGGTTATCATATCCAACTCTATTTTTAGCCCAAGTTATTCTCTCTTTTTTAGAAAATCACATCATGCACCTTGTGTAACCCCATAATCAATCTATTTAACCCCTAAATCACAATCCTTCTCTGCACTACCAAAATGAAATTATCCAGAGAAGAATATTTTGGAAGCAATCATAGAGAGAAGAGAAGCGTGTGGTGGGGACTGAAGAATCAACTGCCGGTTCTTCATTTGTTTTCCTGGAGGGAAGAAAATGCTTTTGTGTTTACCACTCTTCCATTCATTCTCTCAAAAGCATTTCTCTTCATAATCTGATTTTGGAGAAACAATTCATTAATCTCATCACTACCAAATGGCCTTGGTTCACATATTACCATCATTTGGGGCATTTAAAGAGAAGAAGAATGGAACAAACAAGTATACCATATCCATCTCTAACTCCTCATCTTCCCATCCACCATCCAAAACTTTGGTTTCTCACACTTGAAGAAACCTCTCATAGT
>JAYJMB010007585.1:0-10084 GCA_036873735.1 Pouteria campechiana
AATAGTCATCCACAATGACATATGCATAATGTTTCCCTCCAAGACTTCTAGTTCTTGTTGGTCCAACAAGATCCACGTGTAGCAATTGAAGAGGTTTAGTTGCTTATGCTTCTTTGTTTAATTTAAATAATTCTTTAACTTGCTTTCCCGTTAAGCAAACATTATATAATTCATTTTAGTCAAATTTTAGTTTGGGTAAGCCAACAATAAGATCTTTGTTATATAGTTTTTCAATCATGAAATTTGTTGGCATGTCCCAGTCTTCTATTCCAAAACAAAGATTCTTCATTATTCACATTAAGATATTTGACTTTGATATCACTTAAATCTACTAAATATACATTTCCACATCTTTTACAAAGCACTACAACTGAACTTGAACTATCTATTACAGAGAATACATGTGATTCAAACACAACATTATATCCATTATCACAAAACTAGCTAATACTTAATAGATTGTGTTTTAATCCTTCTATTAGTAAAATATTTAAAATAATAATAGAGGGAGGTTGGTTAATCTTACCAATCCCAACCACTCTACCTTTTTCATTATCTCCAAAGGTCTCCTCCATTTTTAGGTTTTAATTCTATGAATAGTTCATTCTCTGTTGTCATGTGTCTTGAGCAACCATTATCAATATATCATTTGTTACTCCTTGTAGCTCTCAAGCATACTTGTAATAATAAAATCAAGCTATAATTTTGGATACCTATTTAGGAATGGGTCCAAGGGAGTTAGTAGCAGAATATTTTGGCATTTAGTGCTTTTTAGATGCTACTAAATTATTATCTATTAATATTGATGTATTTATTATGTTAGCAATAGTTTTTGGTACCAAAATTTGATTATGTTTGGGTTATAATCTTCTTCCAAGATTGCTAATTTTCTTTCTATGATTTTCTCTACTTTTCTTCTTTGTTTTTAGTTTAAATAATGTAAAAGTCAATGTTTTTCTAAGAGTATGATTTTCTACTTTTGTTTGCTTAGGTTCTTTATTAATGTTAGTTTTGAGATGAGTGTTTTTCTTGTTTTCATTTAGAACATTCATATATTGTTCTTTCTAATTCTCTTTTTGTTACTTTGTGTTTAGATTTTAAAGTTTTAAAATCTGAATATAACTCATCTAATAATTCTTCTAAATCAAAAGTTTTAGTTTTTGAGTTTACCTCATCTTCATGAATGGCCATAAAGCTTATTCCTGTATGATGCTCCTCTTGATCTCTTTCTTTGGAGTTGAGTGAACTAACTTGAGCTTCATTTTCTTCTTCTGTTTCATTCAAACTTTCTTGCATCATATTTTTTAGCTTTCCCATGTAGTTATTGCTTTCTTCTTCTTTTCAAATTTCCTATTGTTAGAAGTATTCTTTTTATCATAGTAGGAATTATACCTTTTTTTCTTGTCTCCTTGCCTTTTGTCTAATTCTGGATAATCAAATCTCATGTGTCTAGCTTTATTGCAATTGTAACATATTGGAATCTCCTTTTTTTTCTAGCTCTTGTTGTTGCTTCTAAAGTTACTCCAAAATTTCTTCTTTCTGATTATATTTCTGAACTTCTAGTTATCATTGTCATATCCTCATCATCTTCACTTGCCGAAGCTTCTTCTAAAGATTCTTCATTTTCTGATTCAGCGTGTAGAGTAATTTTCTTACCTTCGAACTCATCTAGAACCTTTTACCTCATTAAGACTTCACGGGTCATAAGTGATCCCATGAGTTTTTCCACTTTCATTTTACTCAAATCTTTTGGTTTTTGTATAGTAGTTACTTTAGGCATCCAAAATCTAGGTAGAGATCTCAATATTTTCTTAATTAACTTGGGTTCTTCATATTTTTCTCCCAAGCTTTTCAATCCATTTGTCATTTTCTGAAACCTTCTAAACATTTCAGAGATGGTTTCTAATTCTTTCATGGAGAAGGCTTCATATTCCGGCAACCTTCATGTATTGCATGAATTTTATCCTAGATTTCCTTGAATGAATCACAAGCGAAAGTCTTTTCAAATTCAGATGAAGATAGTGCATAGTAGAGACAATTCTTTACTTTATCATCACATTTTATCGTTTGAATATCTTTTGGTGTATATTTATCTTTTGTGCTTGTAACATTCATTTCATTCTTAACTATAAGCCGTAACTAGTAATTTGTGGCAATCAAAAAATGTTGCATTCTCATCTTCCAATATCCATAATTGGTTCTATCAAAAAGTGGAGGTCTAGAAGTGGGTTGCCCTTCAGCAATGTGTTATGGAACATACTGGTCATTTAAATCTCTTCACAAGTTAATATACTGGTAATTCAAAATTAACTAGTAAAGCCTACCTTGATACCATATGTTAGTCCCTAACTAGATGGTAGCTCAAGAGGGGTGTGAATTGGGCTTGCCAATAACTTGAGAGATGTGATTAAAATATACTAAAGAATAGTTTGTAACACATATACATAGAATTTTTATAGGGGTTTGGCCCTTCCTAGGTTCCTACTCCACTTCTTTGAGTCAGTCTCCTTTACTGAACTTAGGTTTCACTATAACACTTGTTGGTTTTACAAGTTCACTAACAACTTACTGGTTTTTCAAGTTTACCAGAAACTTTTACACATTGGTCTTCAAGTTTACCAACTAACTTATACACTTTGGTTTTCAAGCTTACTAAATAATTTATTGGTTTTTCAAAGCTAACTAGAAACTTTTACAAACTATTGGTTTCACAAAGCTTACCAACTAACTCTTTGTTCTTCAAATGAAATCTACAAAAATAATACCTCTTATTTGGGAAAATATGTACAAAAATTAAAGCTTAGTTGAAAGAATAAAGTAAGCAATGAGATCAGATTCAAACTCCTTTTGAAGTTGAAGCAAACATGATTTTGAAGACTCAGAATACTTTGATAGTGTAAATGCTCTTCATTTAATCAAAGATGATTTTTAGTGTAATCTCTATCTCTTATTTTTTAAGTGTAGTCTTAATCCTCTTTATATAGGATTTGAAAATTTTTAGCCATTGCAACCTTTGGCATAATTTTTAAATTTGTTAAGTAGGTTTGGTAATGACTTTTGCATATTGTTAGGGTTCAAAAATTATGAATGGTGTCTTTAGAACTTTTGTCCTTCGATTCATACCTTAAGGGAATTTCTAAAGTGGTTCTTTAGAAATTCCTTGGTAAATATGTTTTTGGCAATATCCTCTTCAGAATTTCTATCCACTATCTTTTCTTTCAATGATCATAATTTAGGCTTCTTAAAAACTTCTAAGTTTCCTCTAATTTGCCTTTGAACTTTAGATTTTACTTCTATATAACTTCATTGAATCATGCTAACTTAAACATGCCTCTAAGAATGCTTCTAACTTGATTCTACATAGTGTGTTATGATTTATGTACTACTTCTATGCAGCATGACATAGTTTTGCATTACTTCTAAGTAGTGCGTTACTGTTTTACATTGTTTCTGTGCTCTTGATGGTGTTTCTACGTTGCTTCTGGCAATCCAAAAATTCTTCTAACATAGTTCTAAATATGTGAAGTATCTTTTGGATTGATTTTATGTAGCTTATTATATTTTTGGGTTGCTTCTGTGTGATGGGATAGTGCTTCTACTTTGCTTTTGTGCACCATGTCCATGTTTTATATTACTTTTGTTTAGTGTTATGCTTCTTCTAGCATGATTCTGAACAACTAACTTGTCTTCTAGGTTGCTTTTGTTTGTTTCTCTGAAGATCTTTTGTGTATGGTTATTACTTCTATTTTACTTCTTCCTTGCCTTTGTTCTTCCGAGACAACTTTTATTTTTTTTTTGATGTTAGATATTGTTGTATTCTGATTCTGAGTTAATTTTGAAATGCTTCTGGCCTAGTTTTGAGTTAGATTTGGTTACTTTTGAGTTATGCATTTTATTTCTAATGTCGTTCTGAAACACTTCTGCATTACTTCTGGTTAAAATCTAATTTGATCTTTGACTGCTTCTTAGCTTCTAACTTTCATGCCAAGCCTTTGATTAAACTCTGAATAACATTTGACAGTTCTTTTTATTTTGACATTCCTTCACATATCTTTCTTTGAAGGGTTACTATAATGATATTATAATTAACATCTTTATTTACTTTCCTTAATCTATTTTGATATTTGATACTATAACACTTGGAAAGTAATTTGTTAGTAACTTAATTCTTCACCCATTTTTTTGTTCATCATCAAAACTAAGTTGTTTAATCTCATTCATCATGAAAATTAAGCTTATTAAAGGGGTTAGACTTAACACAATATAGTATTCAAAACTTGGTAATTCACTTTAATATACACTTCATTAGGGCTATTCATCTTTTATTCATGTATAGTCCACCTCAATTTCACAAAATCAAGCTAAATTATTACTGATTATGAATTGAATTGGTGTTAGTGTTGAACCAAACCTCCTTTACATTGATTAATTTTGATGATGAATATATTTAACCAGCCAAGTTTTGATAATGAGCAAAAGCATATGAGTGAACGTTTAAGCAACTTATCGATATTTCCAATGTTTATAGTAACAAAAAATATATTAAGGAAATAACATAAGTGAACAATGCACATAAGATCATAGAGGAGATAAGATGCATAGGAAGAAAGCATAAATGCTCAAGAGATTAAGAACGATAGTGAAACTTTGAAGATCAGTGTTTGAAACATCTTCATAAAATGTATTTAATCACTAACAAAGTCAATCAGACAAATGCCTAAGATAAAAAAAAAATAGGCTTCAAAAGGAGAAAAGGACCTAAGGTCCAGACTCAAGCAGGTTCAAACATAGCAACTTATTTATGGACATTGCAGAAGCAGGTCTACATGGTGTGATCAATTCGAACACAGAATATGTTGAGACAATGCTGAACAAAAAGCCAAGATACTAGAAGCTCAAAGCCAAGTTTGGACATAGTAGAGTTAATTTTTGACATAGTAGAATCAAGTTCAGACAAAGAAAATCTTCTTTTTGAACACCATGGTACCTATTTTCAGACATAGCAGAACTAAGTTCGAACATTGTTGAAGAGAGAAGCCAAAATTCCAGAACTACAAGTTTAAAATTATAACTTTAGATATTGCTAACTCACTTTCAGACATTGCTAGAGTTCAGTTGTGTGACCGAGACAAATCTTGTCTACTACAATTTTGAAGTTTTACTCTAGACACAACGATTCACTTTAGAACATAGTTGAATGAAAACAGACAAAATTTGAATGGTTCAAGTAAATCCAAAATTTTAACGTCAAACATAGATGATCATCTTAGACATTGTTGAAGTATCTTCAAACACAAAGAACCCATGAGAGCACTACAACAAGCCAAAAATCCTGGCAATTTGCTAGCTTTTAATGAAAACTGTCTTCTTAAATGGAAAGATTTAGAATCCCAGTATAAAAAGAGTAAAGAGAGGTCATTTCAAATAAAAGCAAGATTAGAGTGTTGAAGAACTTTTTGAAGGAACTTACAAGAGGATTTATTCAGCTTTAAAGTTTTCTTCGAACTCTACTGCGTAAAAGGCAATTTACATTCAAGCTCAATCTTTGCAATGACATAAGGGAATCTAAAATTCTTTATATTTATTGTAATATATTTACTTCTCCTGCACTTTAATTCTATGCAAAATCAACCTATGTAAGTGGTCATTGTGTGAGACAGCAAGCAAGGGGTTTTTCTAATCTTATATAAGTTTGTTGGCTAGTTTCAATTGGAGACTAATGTGTATAAGTTTGTTGGTGAGCTTTTAAAACCAACGAATGTATAACTTATTGGTGAGCTTGTAAAACAAACAAGCGTTTAGTGGAACTTGAGTGTAGCGAAAGAAGCTAACTCAAAGATTTTTAACTTGGCCAAAAATTTTTAAAAGCTAATTCAGCCCTCCTCTTGAGATACCTTAGATCAGGACCAACAATTGATATTAGAGCAGACTTCAATAGTTATTTTTGATAACTGAATATTTTAACTGCTTGAAGTGATCCCTATGGCTAACACACTCGAAAACACCATGGTTGAAAGATAGTCAACCACTAGATCCCTATTTCTTGATGGCATCAATTATGGGTATTGGAAAATGAACATGCGAAACTTTTTAGTAGTCGCTTAATGCAAGTTATGGAAAATCATCAAAGATGGCAAGACTGTTACAAACATAGAAGATAAATATACCGTAGAAGACATTATATTAGCAGAGAGAGATACCAAAGCTAAGAATAGCCTCTACTATGCATTGTCACCTCTTGAGTTTGAGAATATTTTTACGTGTGACTTAGCAAAAGAAATTTGGGACAAGCTAAAAGTCACACATGAAGGTGCTAATCAGATCAAATAGACAAAATTTAATATACTTATGCAAGAATATAAAGCTTTCCACATGCAGGACAATGAGACAATATTAGATATGTTTGGAAGATTTGAAAAGCTCACTAATGGGTTGAAAGGTCTTGGAGAAAAATATGAAGAACCCAAAATGGTGAAGAAAACAAGACAGTAGATGACAAAGGGCACAAAAATCCAATAGGCTAGGGACTTGGATAAAATGAAAGTGTAAGAAATTATGGGTTCTCATATGATCCATGAAGTTCTTATGAAGCAGAAAGCTCAAGAAGAGCCAAAAGGAAAGAGAAACATTACTTTGAGATCCGAGTCAGATAATGACTCGCAAAGTGAAGCCCTAATGAGTTAAGATGAAGAGGACAATGACTTGGCAATGCTAAGCAGAAAATTTAGAACCATCTTCAAAAGGAAAGTTGGAAGCAAGTCCAGAAATTTCAAAAACAAAGATAAAAGAAAAGATGTCACCACTTGCTACAATTGTGGCAAACCTGGTCACATGAGTTACAACTATGAAGAGCCTAACATGGAGTGAGGGGAGCAATTAAACAAAAAATATAATTCATATCCTAAAAAGAAGAAGAACAACAACATCAATAAGAAATTCAAGAAAAAGAAAGCACTTACTTCATGATACGTACTAGAAAGTATGCTACATGAAAGTGCTAGTGATAACAAGGAAGATCATAAAGCACAACTTGTTGGTCCTTTGCTAAATGGTATCTCAAGAAGGGGGGGTGGGGTGAATTGAGCTTTCAAAAATTTTTGCCAATAACTTAAAAAGTGTGCTTAAAAGAAGGAAGTAAATTTCATAGCACAAGTGCATAAGATTTTATACTGGTTCGGCCCTTCCTAGGTTCCTACTCTACTTTTTTGAGTCAGTCTCCTCTACTGATCTCAAATTCCACTAATACTTTGATCAACTTGATCAAATACGCATTAATTTTTTGAGCTCACCAACTAACTCGCTGATTTTCAGAGTTCACCAATATCACTCTTGTAACATCCTGCCCTCCTCGGGCTGTTACTCTATTTTACACCATAAATCCACATGATCATACCATGATTTTTCCACCTCCAGGGTGGGTTGCTTTGATATTTTTTGTAGTTGACCTAATTTCTATAGAAAATTGGATGGTCTCCCTTGAAAATAAGATTGCCCACCTAGGTACAAACATTCATCACATATTATGATAAATTTTTTCATTATAATTCATAAAAGTAAGAACTTATACACTCCAATATTTCTCCAGTCATCCACGCAACATCCTTATAATTCCACAGGCTCCCCCAAGACCGCGGCTGCATCATGATGACAATGAGTCCACCACACTACCATAAAATGTCCATTCCAAATACACCATATACCTCACATTGCAATATTACATCGATATGGGTATAAATTACAATTATACGTTATGAGACATAGATTAATTACAATTATAATATACATAAAATGAGAATTTTTCAATCACCATACAAAAAAAATACAAATTCAACTATTATACTTTCTTACCAATCTTGCTTCTTCTAGACTTGACCTGTCAACTAAAAAAAAATTAAAACAAGTGTGAGTCTAATCAGACTCTGTAAGTAGACTGCGTGACAATCAATAATTCAAAGAAAATCAACAAGATCTTATCTATCCAAGTAAATAGGGATCGATAAGGTATCCCACACACCAATCAAAATAGATATGTTTACAAACTCAATACAACATTTCAACATGTCACAACATGAAAAATATAACATTAATTATACATTTTAAAATAAATATATGCTTTGGAATAATCACTTATCCCAAATCACACATATACATAACACATATGCATATATTACAATTTACATTCATGGGATAACTATGATCCCTTAATTCAAACATCCATACACAAGAACAACAATAGCTATTATAAGTAGGGAATATCTTCTATCCCCTCCCAAACTATACATTAACATCAAATATCACAACACTATATTATATAACAATCAAAGACATGCACACATCATAGCATTTAGGGATTTTTACTAATCCTAATTCTCATACATATTCACATTGCATGCAATAAGAAATGGGATATTTACAATCCCATCTAAGTGACATACATAACTATCAATCATTATATTCACATATAAGCACATTATCAAATCACTCAGGAGATAATCATTATCCCCACCCAATAATACAGGCAAACATGCACAACTTACTTACCTCAAAATAATCCGCTTCATAATCCACATTTCTTCAAAAATGACTTGTCGCCCCCATGATAGAAAATCCTACACATATATCACATGAATCCCATATCTTATTTACATATGCATATACATAAAGAATTTTTATTAATATAATGAAGTATAATAATTAGAATTTTCAACCTAATGCTCTCATTACATTTTACAGAATTTCATTTTTGCTCATTTTTGCACTACCATTGTCTACCTACTCCACAAGCATCCACACAATCCTCCTCGAGAGGCACGTAAATCACAACACTACCCTTTCACTCTTCAGCGAGTGAGGTCCATCCCGGCACTCCTGGCTAGAAGCCTGCTAGGCCCACACAGCCATACTATTGTATCTAGTGACACCCTGCCCTCATCATCTCATGAGAGTAATAGTTTTCCATAAACACACCTACACAAGCTACTAAGGCCAATCATAGCAATTAGGCCATCCAGGCCAATAGAAGCCCCCGGCCACACCGACTACCCAGACAAACTGCCTCTTGGCTAACCAGGCCACTCCTCATCACATGGTAGATACATGTTAGTGCCATGGTCATCATAAAATGAATATATAAGTCACACAGGGTTCCGTTCCAACCAAGCACCAAAAATAAAAAATACCGGCACTCTTGGGGTTAAAACATATATACAAAGATCCTAAAATAAAATTCTTTGTTTTATAATTTATCCATCCAATTTTGATCTAAGAAGTTTTCTACAAGTTCCATATAGTATGAAAATTTTATGACCAAAATATTATATACAAATAATTTAAATTAAGTAATTTAAAAATAAAATACAAAAATATAAAATAAAAATTATATACAAAATTTTACTATTCATTTTCATCTACAAATTTTTCCATAGATGAAAAATAAAATTATATATTTTTATAAAAATTTCAGATCAAAATGACTTTATTTGATGGAACAAAAAATAAAATACAAAAATAAAAAAAAATTGGTAAAATGGGCAGCGGGCAAATTTTTGGGTATTTACTTCCCTAATTTTTTTGTACCTATTAATGTTAAAACTATTTCACAAAAGTTTCCATATTTATATATCAATATATATAAAATAACCACATATTTATATTTTTTTAAAATCACATCATTTAATTATGTTTTAATCAAAGTCAAAAGGGGTACTTGATAAGCTTTAATTTGATTGTTCTGTATGCATGTAGCCCACTTCGTGGCATCATAGCTCTTGATCCTGATGTCCAATGTACATGATCTTGGACATTTTAAAAAGTCCACATATCCCTCTTCAATCCCCAATTAATAAATTATTTCAAAATATCTC
Organism: Pouteria campechiana; assembly: GCA_036873735.1. Lineage (NCBI taxonomy): Eukaryota > Viridiplantae > Streptophyta > Magnoliopsida > Ericales > Sapotaceae > Pouteria > Pouteria campechiana. Next base: position 9,864 of record JAYJMB010007585.1, read on the forward strand.
TTAAATATGATTTAAACTTACCTAAAGTTTGCTCAACCAACTTGTTAGTCTAGTGAGATAACACTCTGTTCATACCTAACTGCCATCCTTAATTTCATCTGTTTGAAATTATTTCAATACCTCATTAATATATAGATTAAGCAAGGCTTAACCTTGAGTGATTAGGGCTTAATTACATAGCATCCTCTTAATGGAATTTCCACAAACAATTAGTGGACAGC
>JAYJMB010007587.1:0-10083 GCA_036873735.1 Pouteria campechiana
TTTTTATTTTAATTTATTTTAACATCTTGGATTGGCCAGATTGTCTTCAACATGAAGGCCTTAATAATGTGAATAGCTTATACATATATCTAAGTTCCATGCATATCTATCAGTTTGGTTTTCACCACCAGAGTAGATAACTTAGCAGGAAATGATTTTCACTTAAAGTAGCCATATTCACATTTAAACATAAATACAAAGTTAAATTTTAAGAGAATTATTTTAAAAAAGAAAAAAAAACATATAGTAGATTAAGAGGAAGAAAAAAAATTATAATGGATATTAATACTACAAAAAATTAATATTTAGATATATTTAAAATTGGTTCGGGTTATGTTGCCCCTAACCGTGTTTTAGAAATTGGTTGGGTTAAATCCTATTTTGATAACCTATTTTCATATTTCCTAACCCAAACCAACTCTGACTGGGTTAGTGGGCTCAACCGTCGCTATTTACGCCCAATAATTGCATATTTGCTCCATATTTTCATCACTTTGGTCTCATTTTATGGGAAAAATTTAGCAAACGACGATATATTCATATTTATATGGGTTTCTTGTGCATTTTAAATCTATTAATTTTGTTTGTGAAATTAGAAAAATTGATCTCTGTTTGTAGATGATACAGATTATCACGTATTGTACCTGCGATACGCTCACATATTGCGCAAGTCCCTTATGAGACCAAAAGGATTTTTGTGGTAAATTTAAATTTTTTTTTTTACATTTCTTAATAGTAAAAAAAAATGCTATTAATGATTTATATACTCTGCATAAAGAAAAATGTATAAAAATGTCTTTTAAAAGATGCGGCGCACATATGTACTCTATTATCATGTTCTCTTCAAATATTTTTAATAGATGCAAATTTTACACTTAAAAAAATATAACCTCTAGAAATTAATCATTGAAATGCAGATTCTATCCTTATGTGTTGATTAGCTTGGTTTATATATGAAATAAATAATTGTGATATTGTTTGTCTAGCCCTTAGTCTAGATTGAAAGATAATTGATGATTTATGTTTCACTTATGTATGTTTGTGACCGTGTTTTACCTCATTGTCTCCAGATAATGCGTGCTCCAATTAATGCGCAAATGCGTCAGCATATCAGCTTTATGGTTGTGACAGTGGAGAGGTTAAATCTGCATATCCTTTTTATGGGTGTGACAATGGAGAGGTTAGATGTGTATATTCTCTTTTATTTATTGGTTCTCTTCTTCAGGTTAGATGTGTATATTCTCTTTTATTTATTGGTTTTCTTCTTCAACACCACCCAAAAGGGTCAAAATTTAAATTTTATTTGTAGGAATTACAGGCTTCATCTTAGAAAACATCAAAAGAAGCATGTAATTTATGAAAATTTCATTAATCCAACACCAATATTTAAATTGAATTGACTGATGTCACTCAAAAGTGTTAAAAAGTGAAAAATACGTTAAGAAGAAGCCTATATTCCAAAAGAATATATTTTCTCTCTAGTGAAAATAACAAAAATCAAAAATCAAAATCAAAACAGTACTTCATATGTTACATAAAGCATAATGCATGATAAAAACATCAAATGAGTGTTGAGTGACACAAATCAGCAAGCACAGGTTAGGGAAGGAGGACAAAGTTGATGCAGATGGAAGAAGAAGAAAGAGTTCCCCAAATCCAAACAACGATTCCGCATCTGAATATTAGTGGAAGATTTAGAAAGAGCATTAGAAGTTCCGGAACACGTTTTCAGCTTGATTTTCTTTTGTTTTTTTCCCCTCTTCCTCCCTCTAAACTTGAAATTGACAGTAATGGATGCCCCTTTCTTAACTTTTTGCTGCAAGAAGGTGCACTAAGTGTTCACCTCGCGCCTTGCCAAAAGGCATAGAAAATGTGAGTTAAACTTTCCTTACTTCGGTGCTACCAAGTTGCTACACTTGCACTTTTTAAACAAATCTACTTTAGAAGATAATATTCAGATCATCTCCATTGTCTTAAAAAAAATTTCAAAATCCCACCGAGAAATTTGAAATTTTGAAATGAGGAAAAGAGGAGAGATTCCCTATAATTTATCTTGAAAAATAGCTTTGTTTAACATAAATAAAGTTTTGAGTTAATATTTTATTATTTTTTTCCTATATTTTTCATACCTTGATTATAAAAAACTTCCAGAATGATTTCTTTATTTTAAAATACTTAAAAATATAATATATATTAAAAATATTTAACAATAAAATTTTTTTTAGCCATTTTATTTACTTAAATAACTTGTAAAAATAATTATTTATGACTATAATTTTTCTATATAGTTTGAAAACAAATGATAGATTTATCATGTTGAAATTACTAATTACAATTTATAAAAATTATTTTATAGTAATTTTATTTCTTAACTTAGTAGGGATATTCATACAACAAAATATTCATCATTTTTAACTTTAATGAAGTTATGATATTCATCAATGTCTTTATCTTAGGTTTAATATGTCTAGTTCTAGAAAAAATAATAAAACCAAACTACAAGATCTGACATGGGAGCATTGGAAAACTAACGAAAGGGTATCTAAATGGGGTAAAATATAGTTATTGTGGTGAAAAGAAATAAAATCTGGGAACATTATTCGATTGAAGGTAGTTGAGAGGTATGAAAATGTGAACAATTATCTTAAGTTATTTTCCAAGTTCAGAAAGTTGATGAAAAGAGTTTTATTTGCAGGAGTGAATTATAGAGAATCAAGAAAGAAAAATGAAAGAAATATTTTTTGAAAATTATATGAATTTCATATTCTGTAGATGTTAATGATAAAAAGGATAAGGAGTATAATGATAATGACATGAGGAATGCTATATATGCATCTAGAGTGGATCAATGAAAAGTATAGTAGATGAATAGATTAGAGAGAAATAGGCTAACATTCCATGGGTTTATTAGAGAGGCTAGTGGTAATAATGGGGTTGGTGGAATTGGTAAAATTGGTGAAATTACAAGATATTTTGGATATAACAAGAATATGAAAGTAGTAGAGCCTAAATTATATGGGCAAATAGGGGAAATACAAAAAAAACTAAAGCAAATGTTCAATAAAGAAAGGAACAATGTTTTTTAGCTTGGAAGATTTGAATTTGATTTTTTTCTACAATGCAATTCTCGCACATACAGCAGATACAACATCATTCAAGAACTTTGTAATTGTCGCTCGAAGAGAGAGAGAGAGAGAGAGAGAGAGAGAGAGAGAGAGAGAGAGAGAGAGAGAGAGAGAGGGTAGAAACCCCTATAAGAAAGGAAATTTATGGAAAGCATTTGAAGGAAGAGGTGATAAAGATACATGATTAGATAAATAGTTAAAAATATCACTTATGGGGTACCCATCATGTGTAGTGGATGGACAGGCCCAACAAGAATGTCCCTAATTAATTTTATGGTAGATTGTAGAGGCATATCAACATTTATAAAGTCCGTACATGTACCATCATAAAAGATGCTAACTACATTTAGTAATAATTAGAAAAATGATTAAATGAATTCATATAGATCGTGTCATGCAAATTATAATTAACAATGGGAGTGCTTACAAAAAAACTAGTAAAACATTAGAAGGGAGATATTTTTTATATTGGATACCCTGTGTTGCACATTATATTAATTTGATGTTAGAGGATATTGATCATCATTCAATTGTGCAAAAAATAATTTAAAATGCACATATAGTGACTAAGTTTATATACAACTATAATTGAGTTTTCTTGACCCTGCTTATGATAAGTAGGTTATATAACAAAACTGGAATCCTAAAGGTATGAGAAAATAGACAAGATTGTGCAAGGGCAGAAAATAAGTGCAGTGGAACTTGCAAGCACATAACAATAAAGACACAAGAATTATAGTGGTTCAGGCCTCCTCTTGGCACCTACTCCACTCTCCAAGGTTTTTCAATATTGGGTTCCACTATAACTCATGGAATCACACCCTTCTTGGTTTTACGAGTTAATCAAGAACTCTACACTCGTTTTACGAGTTCACTAGAAACTCTACAACTGTTAGTTTTCACAAGCTCATCAACAATTCATACAATCTGATTTCTCAAGAGCTAACCAACAACTCAACCTTTACAAGTATAAATGTAGAAGTAAATGCCTTTAACTAGGCTGAGATGTATATTAAGTTTAAGCTCAAATAATAAAGATAAAACATTAAGCTTACAGTGCTTTTTGATCTCCTCTGAGGTATAAAGATGTAACTTGAAAATCTGTGCTTGTTGAAGACTGTTGGAGAGAATGCACTTCTTACACTTTGAGTTCTTGTGTTTAATCCTAGTTTAATCTTTTCAAAAGTTTGTTTCTCTTCTTTGGAACTTCTATTTATAAGTTCCAGATTCAAACTAGTCGTTGTTTCCCCAATTACTGCTTCGTCGCGCTACTTCGGAGCCTTTGGAGTTACACTTTCAGAGCCTTCAAAGGTCGGGGTTTGTTAGAGTCGTGAGCGCGTGTGACTTTGGTCCCTCCTAAGTAAGTGACCCGTGCCTCCAAAACTTTTGTCATCCCAACGCATATATTCCCAAATCATCCGAAGTCCCTTAAGCATTGTTTTTGGCCAACGGCTCTTTCTACATGTCCAAAGCTTCTTCAACCTCCAAAGCTTCTCTTCATGGTCTCCGAAGTAACGTTGATCCCTCCGATGCTTAACAGCATCACCTCCGAAGCTCCCTTCCTTACCTCCGAAGATTCCTTCCTTAGCTCTAAAGCTTCCTTCTTCATCTCTGAAGCTCATCTCTTTATCTCCGAAGCTTCCTCCTTCAACTCCAACGCTTCTCTGAAACTAGAAATCTTAGCAACACTATTGTTAGCTTAAATCAAGTCATTAACAAGTTTTTTTAATTATCAAAACTAGATCTTCATACTCAACATTCTCCTTATTTTTTATGATGATAAAACTTAATGACTTGCACTATAAAAATAATGCTAATGAACTAATGAGAACTCTCCATAAATAACTGATACAAAATGCATAATGAATTGATGAGAACTTCCCCTAAATAACTGATATAATAAGCATAAGAAATTTTGATTTATTTTGGTTCACTATGCTAAGTTTGGTCCACACTTTCAATAAGTTCAATTTTTCCTTCTTCCCCTCTTTATATCATTTTTCCTCTAATGTAGCAAGTCTTAACATTCTCCCCCTTTTGTCATAATAAAAAAGGTCTAGGAGATGAGGAATTATCATAAAACGCTGGTATGAGGGATTGAATTTGTTTTCCTTCTACTATAGCCGTAATGCATGACCCTAAACTTCATTTTCCAAGCTCCCCCTATTAAGCATAATCTAATAGCTTTATTTCTCACTTTTAAACTAAAGTTCATCTAGCAGTTAATAACAAATCAATTACATAATAATGATTATAGAAGGTTTGACTAGGATTGGAATACCTATTCCCAATCTTAAACTGTGAAGTTTCCCAAACAAGCTTAACTTATGCCATGGGACTATAATGAAATTAAGGTTAATTTCATTTGGTCCAAGCAATAGATAATTATTTGTTTAGCTCTTCTTGCATACTTACATGCAAGATGATTCTCTTATGAGAGATAAAGTCATGAAGGCTAAAGTGAAATAATATGAATGCAAAGAATTAAGGATAGAAAACACAATACCTTCACCTACCTAGGTGTCTCAAACAGATTTATGTTTCTATTTACCATAGTTGAGGAGCTGTTTCTTCTCCTATTATAGCTACAATTGGAAGGTAGTGACACATAAATGAACTTCCTCTTCTGCATTTTTGTCGACATTTATTTTCTCATCTTATTCATGTGTACATTATTCTACTGAATTTACAGTCTTCTTCTTTTTCTTCTTCTTCAATAGACTCCTAATCTTTCTTAAGAGCGTTTTTACAAATTCTACATCATCATCCTCCCTTTCACTACATGAAGAATCTGCACTTCCATTTCCATACACTATTTTCATCTTCTTTCCTTCTTTCTCATTCTTCTATACTTATGGATCATCAAAAATCTCATGAGTTCTACAACTGAGAGCTTGTTCAAATCTTTGACTTCTTTAAGTACTGTAATTTTTGGCATCCAATTCGCTTGGAGAGACCTTAAAATCTTTTTAATTCGCTATGAATAAGAAATCTCATGGCCTAAACTTTTTAAGCTATTACAGAGTCTCATAAATCTAGAAAATATATTAAATATAGACTCATCCCTAAACATGCAAAAGCTTCATATTCTTGAATGAACAAACTAATTATAGCTTCTCTAACTTGGCTTGTTCCCTCATAAACTACTTACAAATGGTTCCAAATTTCCTTTGCAGTTTCATATAAGGATATCTTCTCAAATTCAGAGAGAAAAAGAACACAATATAGAGCATTCTTGGCTTTAGCATTCAACTGAACTGCTCGAATGTCTTGGTTAATCCATTTACTCTCCTCTGATGTGGAAAACACCATTCTTTCTTCTATAATTTTTCACAACTTATAATTATTGAAAATTGTAAAATTTTATATCATTATTTTCCAATAGCTATAGTACTCCTTATCAAAATGTGGAGGTCTGATGGTTGATTAACCCTCCTTGATTTCACCAAAATTGTGTGAAATACTGAATCACACTAAAGTAGAGATAAAAATGTGAATCCCAATATTAGTGCCCTACTCTGATACCAATTGTTGGTCCCATGACCTTGCCTATGCTAACCAGGTTGTATGACAAATCTAGAATCCTAAAGGTATGAAAAAACAAACAAGATTATGCAAGAGCAGAAAATAAGTGCAGTGGACCTCACAAGCATACAATAATAAAGATAGAAGGATTATAGCGGTTTGGGTCCCTCTCTTGGCACTTGCTTCACTCTCCAAGGTTTTGCAATCTTGGGTTCCACTATAACCTATGAAATTACACCCTCCTTGATTTTACAAGCTAACCAAGAACTCTACACTCATTTTATGAGCTCATCCAAAACCCTATAGCTTTTGGTTTTCACGAGCTCATTAACAACTCATACAATCTGATTTCTCAAGAGCTAACCAACAACTTAACTTTTGCAGGTATAAATGTAAAAGTAAATGCCTCTAACTAAGCCTAGATGTACAAACAGTCCAAGCTCAAATAATAAAGAGAAAACATTAAGCTTACAGTGCTTTCTAATCTCCTCTGAGGTATAAAGATATAACTTAAAGTTCTGTACTCATTGAAGCCTGTTGGAGCGAATGCACTTCTTAGACTTTGAGTTCTTGTGTTTGATTCGAGTTTAATCTTCTCAAAAGTCTATTTCTCTTCTTTAAAACTTCTATTTATAAGTTCCAAATTCAAACTAGCTATTGCTTCCCCAATTTTTCAACCATTGAAAATACTTCGTTAAAAATCACACAGCACTGCTTCGTCACGTCGCTTCGAAGCCTCTAAAGTTACACCTTCAGAGCCTCCGAAGGTCGAGGTTGGTTAGAGTTATGATTGGGCATGACTTTGGTCCCTCCGAAGTAAGTGACCTGTGCCTTCGAAACTTCTATTGTCCCAAAGCATATATTTCCAAATCATCCGAAGTTCTTTAAGCATTATTTTTGCCTAACAACTCTTTTTGCACATCCGAAGCATCTTCAACCTTCGAAGCTTCTCTTCATGGCCTCCGAAGTAATGTTGATCCCTCCGATGCTTAATAGTGTCACCTTCAAAGCTCCCTTACTTGCCTTCGAAGATTCCTTCCTTGCCTCTAAAGCTTCTTTCTTTACCTCTAAAGCTTCTCTCTTCATCTCCAAAGCTCCCTTTTTCAACTTCGAAGCTTCCTCCTTCAACTCCAAAGCTTCTCCAAAACTAAAAATCTTAGTAATACTATTATTAGCTTAAATCAAGTTATTAAAAAGTTTTATTAATCATCAAAACTAGATCCGCGGACTCAACACTTTTTATGTTTTATAAGACATCTGAATATAATAGAGAAATTGGTCATCTTGGCAAAATAGGGGGATTTCCAAATCCATCCCCTTGTTTTACCTTCAATTTTAAATTTGTCCCCACATTTCCATTTATACTAAATTCATCCCCATTTCCCACATTTCGTTCCTAATCCATCCCCACAATCCCCATCTGGCTGCTGGAGCCAAAAATAGGACATTTCTACCCCTCTACATGAGCCATGCGTGTGGAGAAGAAACACCACCCCCCCAAATTCCTAACCTGCCCACCTCTCTCCTCCCACTAGTCTTACTCCCCCCTTGCGGCTGCCTTTCCCTATTTTCTCCAACGAACGATCTGCTCTCACCTCTCCTCCTCTTCTCGTCTGCAACCTGCGGCTTTACCAATGAACGGCTTCGTTGTCCCCTCTTCCTCCTATTGTGCCCTCTCTTCTTTAACCTGCTGCCCCCTCCTCTTCTCCCTACTGCGCCCTCCTCTGAGCGAACGACTCTGCCGCGTCCCAACGTTACTCCTCCCTTCAACGTTCTCCCCATTGCCTGGTAAGGGAACTTGCATTTTCCTATGCAATTTTGTATTTTTTACTGAATAATGATTATTTCTAAACATGTAAATAGAGATATGTCAGCAAGATGAATGCCTTATTATCCACTAATTATATGTCAATGTGGTTGAGAATTCTATTTGATGTTGCCATCACACACGAAAAAAATTCCCAGTGATGATTTTACTGTTGTCCTTTTTAGGTAAGGCTCAAATTGCTTTTACTAGAGAATTAATTTTAATGTATATATGTTTAATAAAACTAACAAAGTTAAAATAATTTGCAGGGCAAGTATGACTATGGGTTCTTTGCTTGGTGTGACATGTATTGTACTCAAAATACATACGTGAAAAATGATGAGATTGGAAGCTCAAGTGAAAACAACCATAAGATTCTTAATGAAGGGAGAGCCATGGTAGCGGGTTCAAGTGGACATGCATGTATGGGCTGCAATGAAGTATCAATGTTGAAGAAGAAACTAGAGCTTTCGAAGAGGGAGATTGAACTAATGAAGAAAGAGGTTGCGGTATCGAAGGTATTGGATGAATTGAAGAAATTGAATTTGTCTTAGGATTGTGTTTTGTACTAGGTTGTGTTTTGTTTGAATCATGAGATATCTTGGTGAAATCTATGGATTAATGTAAGAAAATTTGGAGTTATTCAATGGGTTGAAAGTATATTATATTCGCAACATGTAAAATAATATTTTATGTATTCATCATGCTTAATGCTATAATATGATGTTATTTGATTAAGTTTGCAAAGAGTACACCCAATTACATGTGCCTGTACTACATGAAATAGGGGTGTGTTAAGACAAGTGCTTCTTACAAAAACATAAAACTTCTTCGCATATGTAAATGTGCAAATATGACTATTTTTTATTTCTATACATTTCACAATACTTTTCTCAAACACCAAAATAAACTAAAACATACTAGCATGCGTCTGTGATATCCAAAAGCACTGCATTTATTATGTCATGCCGAAAGCCGACTGTAATTTATCTTTTGCAATGCAGCCGATACTTTCGGGAGACTCAGTGAATCGACTTCCGAGAAGCCCATACAGGAAGGCACCTCAATCGATTGACTTACAAATGCTGATATAAAAAGGTGCCTTGTGCAATGTCTTCTAAACAAGAGCCGATAGTGTGAGGTGCCCCATGCATTCAACTGCAAGCTTTCAGCTGAATATGATCGGTTGGATGGCCGCAGTCGATTTCACAAGCCACCTGGTATGACATCGTCTGCACTGCAGCCAATTACTCATGCGCCTTGTCCTAAGGCACCTCAATTCGAAGTGCCTGATGATTTGAGAATACAAAAGTGTACAATTGTCTATTTTCACCCCATTTGAAACCCTCTTCTCAGGTGCCGCAAAAATCAACTCCATTCGCCTCCCACTCTAAATTCGAAAACTCTATTCCATTTTTTTCTAAGAATCGCAAGTCTCTTCAATGCTTCCTAAGGTCGCTGTTTTCAAGTCTTCAATGCCTTATAAGGTTTCTGTTTCCAAGCCTCCTATCCTAAAAGAAGGGAAGGGGGAGGTGGAGTTAAAAGGAGTAGAACAAGGGGAGGAGCATCATCCTCGATGCCAACAACATCTCCTATGGCTTCTCCTGCATCTTCTAAGTTAAGAAG
>JAYJMB010007588.1:0-10081 GCA_036873735.1 Pouteria campechiana
TAACACAATTGCATAAGAACAACAAATATCTAAGTATAAAAACGTATCTTATGAGTGAATGAAATCCACTCATCATGCATGTTTGTTTAAATGCCAAAAAGATAAGTTGTAACATGAAGCTATAAAGCACCAACTATTTGGATGTATAAGGGTTGTTGGGTTACGAAATGGATAAATTGTGGGCTTAATTAATCTATTTATGATGATAATTGAATGATAATTTCATTAATAATTGATTGCATATAGCTGGGTGTAGAAGTGTGAAACCCAAAAAGATGCAAACACCACTCATTCATTAGGAAATTAGAAAAACATAATATAAGTTGTTGAAAGTTTAAGTGCATATGTATGGTTTATTGCAATGCTTACATATGGAATTGTTTGGATGTGAATGGGCTATGAGCAATGATTTGAATAAATTATAGATCTAATTACCTTGTTTATGATGTTAACTAAATGTTAATTCTATCAATAATGAAGTGTATTTAGCTATAATTGCTTAAGAATTAAGACAAGTTGAGAAATTTTGAAAAGCATATGAAGTGTATGTTGAAATGCTTCAATGTGAAATTGTTTGGATGTGTTAGGGCTATTCAGCATTATTTGGGTGGATTATATGCTCAATTGGATTATATTTAGGATTATTGAATGCTAAACATGTTGAATGTTAGTTACATGGTGTTTATTTGGCTTGATTATATAAGTGAAATGGAAGAGAAAGCTAGAGTTGAGCACTTGAAACACATGGAGAAATTTCATGTTGAAACATGTTTTAGAAATTACTATTTGATAGACAAAGCTGAAATTTATGTCACTATGTAAATCATGTTCACACATGTTGGTTAAGAACTATTTTGTATTTGTTGAGCCTATCAAATTGTGGAAATGTGGGAAATGATATTTAGGGATGATAATTAAACCATAAGCAAGAAATTCAAGTGAAGAAATAATTAAAGTTGTGTTTTGAGTAAAATTCGTAAAAATTCAAACTATATGTAATTTGTTGAATTATGATATGTATAGGGCTAGTTGAATATGGATGCAGATCTATAGAATTAGAAAAGTGTGAGATAGCTCATCATTAAGGTACGTAGGTTTTGTATTAAGGTAAGATGGGTATGAATGCATACCCCTTGATTTGGATACTTTGTTTTCTATGACATGGGTATATGGTATATTGTATGTATAGTAAGGGACAGTTGAAATCCCTAATTGAGTTGAACATTACGCATGATGTTATATGATGGTTTTGATGAGGATAAGGATTATCTCATTTGGTTGTATCGGGCATGGTTGGAATGATTATGTGTTGGTTTATGTGGAATAGTGGAACATATGCTTTAATTTAATTGTTGTTATTTTCATTTGACAACCTACTTATGGAGTCTATTCAGACTCACTCCTTTATTATATATATATATATATAGCTAGCAGGTGAAGCAATGGAGCTATGGAAGATGTTATTTATGTTATTGGACTAAATTAATTTTGGAATTTTTTATGTATAAATATAGTCATGTTTTATAAATTGCACATGTATATTTGTATTTGATAGATGCATTGATGTATAATTGTAAAGCCAATTTCATATTTGACAAACAAGAAAATGTATTGGCATGTTATAATGAAAAATTGTGGATGTATGCTATAATAAGCCAGATATACTCATTGCCATCTTGATGCAACTATGATTTTGGGCAATGTGGATGAGTATAGTAATGGTTATGGACCTATCATATGATTTTTGTGCATAATGATGTTAGAAAGGTATTTAATACATGTTGGTCTTGTATGGTTAATACTTTTATGATTCATGTGATAAGTGGATGTACAGGTACTATATGGTGTATGATTGACCAGGTGAAATTCCTTATATTTTAGGAGAGACTTTGTTGGATCGTTGATAGACCGATAGATTCCTTCGTAGGAATATAAGATGGTAGTGTTCCACATTGGCTCTAATATTACATGGTCAAAATGCATAGGATGGGGGTGCGAGGCATTCCAGTAGAATAAAAAACAATAGTTAAATAGAATAATATGTTTTAAATCACAATATAGCAAATCATGAATAATTACATCACAATGTAATCTTGAGAATGTAGTCATGAGGCTCAAGTCCTTATCATGTCAATGTACACTCTATACCATTCTATCATATTACATATCATAAACAGAACATAATATATCAAATTTAGATCACTCTAACACTTGATACCATACTAGTGCCATATAGGTACTGCTTATCTTGACTATGCCATTCAGGCACAACATATACTATAACTATCCCTTGTAACATAGAAACATATTATAACATATCAATGCCATCCTGGCATCATAGAATATATATTCATGCAATTATCATAACAAAACAACTTGACTATCATATCTATATACCATATCATGGAATAATTTCCATTCAATTAGCATATACAATTACATAATATAGTAAACAACCTACTTTTATGACTATTCATAATCCCCATCCATACACAAATCAGGGAATACTCACTATCCCTTTATCCACACATTCTTTACATCAAATGATTAATTCATATAAGTAGAAAGGGTCTATCTCATAATCAAACATATATATATATATACATACATACATACGTATATATATATATGTATATATAACAAATGGGATATCCACTATCCCCATACATTCATATATGCCTGTGTGCACATGGGATATCTGCTATCCCCATTCAGCAATACATTCACACATGAAAAAAAAATGAGCCTACTTACCTCAAGTTCTATGATTCAGCCTCCACTCAATGCTCAACAATCCTACACACATATATAATATGTATCCACATTCAAGTTACATATATGTTGCATACAAAGACAACATTAATCAAGTCATTCAAATTCCTTTAATTTAATTTCTAAATTCCATAGTTTACCCATATTACTGTCACTCATAGGTGATTGTCTAAATGAAATTTCTATGAACTTTCCATTTTTATAAATTATATATCGCAACCTAACTTTGATCCTTCTTTATCCTATATTAAATGCATTCCATACTTTGTTTCTCAATGAGGCATTTCGTCAAGCATATCATAAACATCATTCTTAATTATCTAAGTCTAATAAGTTACAAGTAGATTTTATGCATTCTCCACAACATATCATCCATGTTACATGATATAGTAGACAAATTGCTATGGGGATCATTTAAACACTCTTTATTCCCCATTGACGCCTTTCATCAAACACCTTATAGGCATCGCTTAACTTACAATTCATCAAGAAGGTATCTCAAAATGGAATTTCAGTTTTAGCAATATACAATGACAATTTAACAAAATTCATACACAATTAACCACAAGAGCAATCCATGGGCCTTTAATCCAATCAATTCATCGTTCACATAGCCCATACACAAAATGCTTTCCCAATCTTTGAATAGGTCATGGACAACATCCAAATTTGAGTTTCTCATGACCAATTAAGTTCCAAAAAAGTTAAAATTCACTAATTAATCATTTTCCCTCTAAAATCCACATCATTCATACAGTTTCCCCTCCCCAAAGTCTTTGTTCACGGACAATATAAAACCCTAATAGGAGGAAATCATCAAAATAAATGGGGAAAGAGGACTTACCATGAATTTAGGGTGTGGATTCATTCTTTAAACAAGGATTTGACCTCAATCCTCCAAGCATCACCCATGAATCACAACCCAACATCATGTCTTTGCTTCTTCCACCTTTCAAGCAAGCTAAATTTGGATTTTGGCATGTGGATAATGGATTACACGCCTAAAAAAGCGTGTTTTCTCAACAAATCACATGAAAAATAACCAAAAGGGCATATGGTATGAGGGTTTGGGTGTAGGAAGAGAAAGGAAGAAAAACACATGAAATGAACTAGACAAAAAAAGCTAAAAATTCAAACACTGATTTACCTCACTGTTGGCGTCATGGCACTAGAACCGTTGAACACCGCCTCCCTTTGCCATGTCGATCTAGTGCTATGGCCCTTGTTTACAATGCCCACACCACTACCCCCTATTCCTTGGTTTTTCTTCATCTAAATTCTTATCCTTTTTCATTCTTATATCTTTAACCTTTTAACCATAATAATTTCCACATAATTCTAGCATTAAAATACACCATAATTACTTTTAACTAATTCAAAATCACACCCAAATACATGGAGTTTTAATCATGCTCATCATATAACAACTTTTTTATAACTTTTCATTTTTATGCATAGTGAAGCAAAATTTTTCTTCACTTCAATTCATCCCCATTTATAGACACATTAAACTTACTAACATTCCTCTCAATGTCATATAATTCACTTTGTACCCATAACATACCTATTTCCCACTTAGTCAATTTATATATTCATCTACATTCTATCCCCTGATGATGATCTATGAAAACTTTTCAAATATTTCCTCACTTTTAACACCCTGGGTTTTACAATATGAACAATCAAGTAGTAAAGAACCACATGAAATTACAACATTCAATGGGTGAAACAAGGTTATGAACCTCGTTGAAGAATGGAGAAATTTTCCTAACATTAGAAGGTTCATAGTCATTCTTGGGTAAGAAAACCAGTGACATACAATACACCTAGTAGAATTTCCAACATATGTCATTTTTTTAATAGAGAAAGACACAAGGTATATAATTGTTATGCAAGGAAGATGCAAGGAAAAAGTGTAAGATTAAAAAGGACACCCAAGAACTATGCATAATCTCTTCACACACAAATTCACTAACACAAGTGGAGCCACTACTTGCATACCAAAGAGGTAAACAGAATGTTTATTTTGTGAATAAAACCAAAGTGACATTTGGAAATTTCTGCTTCATGGACAGTAGATGCTCAAAACACGACTGGGAATAAGAACCTCTTCAAGGATCTGAAACCAATAAATGGATGGGTATTGCATTTAGCAATAATGACAAAGGCTTTATCAAGTTTATAGGTAAAATTTATGATTTATTCAATGCATGCGAAGAGGATGTATTATATGTAGAGGAAATCAAGCACAACTTATTAAGCATGAGCCAATTATGTGAAAGAGGCCACAAAATCATGTTCGAATTATCCACATGTAATGTATTTGATATAAGTGATAGCTTATTGCTCTATGAAAAAAGGTATAGAAATATATATCTAGTTCATCTAGATAAAATTGTAGGAAAATGCCTAATTGTTGTTAATAATGACCCATGGTTAAGGCACAAGAGAATAGGACACATCAATATATCCAATATCAAATCTTTGAGGAAGAAAAACCGTATGAATGGTCTACCCTAGCTAAAATATGACAAGAATCAAATTTGTAAAGATTTTCAAACATCAAAACAAACCAAATCATCCATTTATCCCAAGAATGAAGTGTCCACATCTAAACCACTAGAGTTATTACACATGGATCTATTAGGACCATCAGATATTATTAGCCTTGGAGGGAAAAGATATGTAAATGTAATTATAGATGACTACTCTATGGTCACATGGGTAATTCTATTTGCTAGCAAAGATGAAGAATTTTCTGTGTTCTCTACTTTTTCAAAGCTTGTATAAAATGAAAAAAAATGTCAATTGTATCTATTTGAAGTGACCATAGTGGTGAATTTAAAAATATTTTTTTTTGACTACTGTGAATTAAAGGGAATTTACCACAACTTCTTATCCCCTAGACTTTTGAACAAAATGAAGCTGTGGAAAGAAAGAATGGGAAAATTCAGGAAATGACAAGAACCATGTTTAATGAGAGCTAATTGTCCAAAAGTTTCTAGGTAGAAGCAATTAGCAAAGCTTGTCATGTGCTAAACAAAGTTACCACTAGAGCAATTTTGAAGAAAACTCCTTATAAGCTTTGGAAAGAAAGAAAACTGAATATCTCTTATTTCCATTCCTTTGGTTCCCTATGCTATGTTTTGAACAATGGGAAGAATAAACTTGGGAAGTTTGATCCAAAAAGTAATGAGGCTATCTTCCTTCGTTACTCTTCCAATAGTAGAACATTTAGAGTTTTCAACAAGAAAACTAAGGTTGTAGAAGAGTCTGTGCATATTAAATTTGATGAGACTATGATGAGGTAATTTCATTCTCTTACATTACACATGTTTAAGCTTAATTATTTGCAAATTCTCATATCTTTTAAATGAATTTTATATTTATTTGTTGGATTTCCTAGGTGTCTTAAAGATGGAAAAGAAGAGAAAATGGAAGGAAAAGAAGAAGCTCAAAGGATGGAAAAGAAAATAAATAAAAAGGAGTTAAAAATCAAGTAGCAAAGGAGTCATCAAGCCAGTGCCACTGGCCCCCACCTAACGCCGCCGATGCCAGCATCTTTAGCCACCAGTGGCTGAACAGTAAACTGGCATCGCCGGATCTAGTGGCGGATTAATATTCTTTGTGGATTTTCCACATTGCGTAGAGGCTGGGTTTTTCACAAAAACATCAGGGTTTTTTAGGATTTCTTCTCACTTCCATTTGGAGAGTTCTCTCTGACTTTTTGGATGCCAAATTC
Organism: Pouteria campechiana; assembly: GCA_036873735.1. Classification (NCBI taxonomy): domain Eukaryota; kingdom Viridiplantae; phylum Streptophyta; class Magnoliopsida; order Ericales; family Sapotaceae; genus Pouteria; species Pouteria campechiana. The sequence goes on from JAYJMB010007588.1 coordinate 6,515, forward strand.
TAAGAGTTTTCTTATGGAGAAGAAGAAGAGATTGCAAGTAAGAAAGAAGAAAGGGAGAAGATGTTCTTCATTGTGATCATCCTATCTAAGGGAGTTGTTTTATTTCCTCTTATAAACTAAATCTCTTTTTTTAGGGTGAAGATGTAACCCTTTTTTATACTCTTTCTTATGTATTGTTGGTATTAATGCTTGTAACACCTGGCGGTGTTAAATTATAGATTATTATTAAAAATTTGTGATTCTAAATTTTATACAGTGAGAAAAATTGAAATTTTAATTTGGAATAGGAAAATTTATGAAATTCAATATAAAATGGTGCATGCTGAATTTAATGTACACATGTGAAAATAATGTTATGATTAAATTATAGTTGATAAATCCAAATTTTGGGTATTTGATGATTAAATAATGAGAAAAATTATGATTTTAATGCATGATTAAATGCATGAGAAGTTTAGAAAACTTTTTGACATGATGCATAATTTAAGATAAAAATTAGTGTATACATGTTTTAATAATTACATGATGTCATTTTAATTATGTAAGAAAATTATTATATTTTGTGGACAATTTATGTAGTAAAATCATATGAAAATTAATGGAAAGGAATGAAATTAAATAAAGGAATGATTGAGAAAAACGTAAAACTATATAAGTGTATTTTAAGAAAATGTTGAATTTGGAAAATGGGTCATTTGTGTTCAATTTTTTTGACATAGGTAATGGATGAATTAGAATAAGTGTTCAACATAAAAGTTACAGATCTTGAAATCATATTTCTAAAAAATTATGAATCATATAATTTCAACATCAAACAAATAAATTATGATCAAAACAGCGAGATTGTTCTAAACTGCTAAAAAGTAACGGTGTGAATTATTGGGCCACTTTAGTTAATTTTTTTGACATATTTATGTGATGATTTAAAAAATTTTGGTAACATAAAATTTGTTGGTCTTAAAGTTATGTTTTTAATGAATTACAAATCATTTCATTTGTATATCATATGAAAAAGATATACTCCAATTACTAAGGTTGTATCTGGTGAAAAATTAAGAATGAGATTAAATAGAGTTGTGCTTGCATAGTGTGGCATATCCTTGTAGAGCACCAAGTCTAAACCTAAATAGCCCTAAGCAAGAGATGTCCACACCCCATTTTCTCCCTCTCTTCTCATGCCCAAACAGGGAGAACAAGCAAGTCGTTTCTCCCATGCCCCTTCCATCAAATCCCAATGAATTTGCTTGGGAAAAATTCGCAAGCAAAGGAGAGATCATTTACACCCCATTTTTATCCTTTAGGATGTTATTACTCAACAAGAAGTTGCTAATATGTGAGAGGCCTTGCTGATGTGAGAGGAGAATTGAAGGAAGAGCTTGATTTCATCAAAAGAGTGAAGGTAAACTCATTTCCCCAACTCAATTATTGGTATATGCACGATTAGGCCATTTTCTTGATCATTTGGGGATGATTAGAGATGGGGAACTTGCTAAAATTTTAGGCAAAATATGGGGAAATGGATTTTAATAAAATTAGAGGGGAAATAAGATGATTTGGGCATGATTAAAGGTCCATATTGTTGTCCATAAAAGTGGATAGCAAGAATGACGTGATGGAGGGTGGAGATGCATGATTTGGACATTGATTTGGTTGTCATGATCTATTTAAATGAATTTTGTTACCAAGGGATGATAATTTCTGACTATTTGATGCTAATTTATGATTTTTATAACTTAATATTGATGAAAAATTTTTAGATTGAACATATGCATGCTATATGTTTGTTTAAATGTTAGAAAGAGAAGCTGCAACATAATGCCTTAAAAAACCAACTGTTTGGACATGATTAATTTTTAATAATATTTTTATAGGTGATTAATCATTAAATAATGGTTAATTTTATGCTAAGAATAGTTTAGTGAAGATGGAAAAATTAAATTTCAAGCATGTATGCTCAAGATGTTTGTTGAGATGCAAGATTTATATTGAAATGCAAGAATAGACTGTTTGCGGCATGAACTTAATTACATAATCTATTTAGGCATGAATTCTTATTAATTAGTGATAAATGGTGTTTTCACAATGCTAGTTAGGTTAGAGATTAGTTAGAATGGATGGGAATGAAGCTTCAAGTCATGTATACAACTTGTTTGTAGAAAAGTTTAAGTGAGGGTTGTTTTAGAATGCAATGATGCAAGGGTTATTTTAAATTAATTTTTGTCACCAAATTAGCATTATTATGATGTAATTAGGGTGATGATTAAATTAGGAATTAAATGTATAAGAAAGGAAATGAAGTTCATATATGCTATGTTGCTAAACTACACAATTTAGAAATGCATGTTTTGTGTCTGACAAAATGTCTAAATGAATGGGCTGTTTGAAGGTGGGATGGAATTGCATGATTTATGTTATTAAATTAACCATTAACTATGTTGATTATGATGGGGCTGAAGTGTTAATTATATGGGGAAATAGATTGTGAGTAGATGTAAATGCATGATGTAATGTTTTCATGAAAAAATTATGTTTAAATTGAATTGCTATGTATGTAAGACCCATGGGGCAAGGATGTTGAACTTAAAAAATTGAATTGAAAGCTAAGATTGAAGGCTTATTATAAGACCCTAAAAATTTCAGATTGTGAGTTTTAATTTTTTTATTATTTTTTTGTCAGTTCGACATGAAGTATATTGGAGTATAATTAAATTTTTGAGAAATTTGTCATGGAAAACTAGGGAATTGAGTGAATTATTAATATAAACATGATGATGAGGTTGTAAATGTATCAAAGTATGTTAATAAATGATTTAAGTGAAAAAGTAAATAAATTTAAGGCGGTGGAATGTCGAAGGTTTAAATTAGGAAAAATATTAAATTTTATTATGGAAAAATAGCAAAAATAGATTAAAAATACATATTAATGTGAGGATGATAAGGAAATATAATAATCAATGATTCATAGGTGAAGGAAAATCAAAAATTGCATTTGGATAGCTGAAAAATCAAGTTGCCAATAACTTTTAGCAAATTTTAGTTATAATCAAATTTAATTGAGAAATAAATAATAAAACTATGCAAAGATTATATTTAATAGATGGATAATTAATTTGGACATGTGATTTATTAAATGAATGATTTACATGTGCCAAATATAAGGACCAGATAAGATTTTGAAAATCAAAGATTGGATGCATGTGTATAGAATTAAGTGGGAGCATGGACTGCTAACAAAAAGTTAATATAAATATCAGCTATACCCATCTCCTTCTAACATCTAAGCACCTCTTCAATGTAGGCTTCCCCTCCCTAAGCATCCCAAGCCTTCTAAGTAAGAATTTTAGCCCATTTCGGTTGGGAGAAATTGTAAGGAATGCCCATAAATGAGGTTTGCAACCCACTATATCTTAAAACCCCTTAATTAAAGTATACTATGGTTGCAAAAATTAAAGAGGGAGCTGCTGTAAGTGGGACCCATTAAGAAAAAAATAGATTAAAGGTAAGTAATTCATTAATATAACTCCCTCATTATGTATAGGTGATTGTTTAATTGAAGTATGGGTGAAA